>VDFB02060248.1:0-44934 GCA_007258455.2 Sequoia sempervirens | reverse complement strand
ATTTTCTATAATTTATATTTTTTTGAAAAAATTAAATGATAGGCATTTATATGACCAAACTATCATAAAATTATCACATGATGAGTAAGGGTGCCCCTCAATTTCTAGGCTTTCATGACAATAACTAATTTTTGAAGTACTATAAAAAGGGTTTCCATGAGGAGTTCATTCCTAGATAAAAGTTGAAATTTTTTTAAAAATCAGCTAAATGTATATAGTCCTGTCTTTCAAAAATATCCCCTCAAGTTGACTTGCGGTTAACAATACTAATCATTAGCAATAAATACTTGATGGGAAATACAAATAAGGGCATATGTGACTATTAGATTTAGAGAAAGGTTAAGGAAACAGCTTAATTTTATTTTTAAAATTTATTTGGTGTCCTAAATTCAGTTTCAACATTTTTTTCTAGTTTTTCTTCACTTTTTTAATTTCATTTTAAGAGCTCATTCAATATCTAATAAAGAGTCATCTTCTATAATAAAAGAGATTATCTTGTAAATTTGTAATTTTATGTAAATGTGTAAAATTAAGTATTAAGAAAAATAGCAAGGATTAACTCAAGAAAGAAATCAATTGTATCATGGGCTTATGGCTTAAATCAATAATCTCCCATTTATCTGTAATTATTTTTAATGTTACTAGAAATCCAAAAATAGGGATGAAGAGGTTTAGGATGAGAAGTCAAGTGAACTATAAAATTAGATGTGAAATTAGGTAGAGGTGGCGTTATCTTAGGTTTAGGTTTGTTATGGGTGGAGTACAATAGTGCTGAAATTATAATTCTATTTAGAGGGATATATATAAGACCATATCTAGAGTAGAGGTTTTTTGAGGTTATTCCAAAAGGTATGATGTTTATAATTGGTAGGTGGTATGAACAAAGATATGACATAGGGGACAATAATCTTTTAAGGTTTAGGGCTATGAGTGATATTATAAAGTCGTGGAATAAGAAGGGGAGGGTAGAATAGTCAAGGAGCACTTAAATTATTTTAAATATTTTACTAGTTCAATTTTATTTAGGGTTATTGAGAAGCAAGTCAAAAGAATGCTTAGTTGTAGATGAAGCATCAAGCTTACTAAGTATAGGAGGTTAGTATCTCCTAGGTATGACTTGAGAACCACATAGAAATGGTTCCATCACTATTTATATTTTTTAATCTTTAGGAAGTGTAGAAGGAGAAGATAAAGTGGGTTTAGGGGGTGAAGGAGTAGTTGGTTTGGTAGATGGTAGAGAAGATTTCATATTTAGTGAAATATGAAAGGAAATGGAATTTGTTGTGGGATAGGGGGGAGTAATTTCTTAGGAATATAAGATTGGTATGGGTGAAAGAGAGTATGAGTATGAAGTTTTGGTGGGGAGAAAGGACTAGGCTAAAATAGTATAAAGAAAAGTGATCCAAAGTAGAAAGTGGTTGATATGAGCTATGATGAATGATGGGGACCTATTCATTACATAGAGTTTTTGATGATCAAATTTATGCCACAATTTTATAAAAGAATTGACTAATATTGATAGAATATTTTAATTTGAATAATGCAAACTCATGAAATATAGATTTTCTACTATGTTTTATGTTTATATTTCTTTAAAACAAATTGAATGCAATTTATTATAAAATTGATAGAATAATTTATTTGTTGGTGAAAAATTCAAAAGTGAGATTAAATGGGATGCTACTCTTTATATAATATTTTTTTTCACATTTATCTTTATATTTATATCTTAAAAGTTTAGTGCATGCATTTTTTCCTCTCATTTGCATAAATGTTATTTTTAAATAAATCATTGAATTTGAATAAAATGAAAATATAATTATTTTGATGGACGTAACTTTTTCTCTTAAGTAATTATTTAAAATAGAAAAAAATGATATAATCTCATATCTCCTCTATGACACATCATTTTAAAAAAAAAAATTAATAATTTTTCTTGACAATAGAATAAACCTTATATTTGTATATTGATGACATAATATAAAATAATAATAAAAGAAAAAATATAAATAATAATTAAGATATTAACTTATTTTATTTAAAATTTAATCTTATAAATCTATAAAAGAGATTTATTATTATTTTTTTTTAAATATTATTTATGTGACAAAGCTAATTGATGGAGCTCAAAAAAAAAAGGGGGGGTTCTTCTTCAAAGGTAATTTTTTTAGAAAATTGCTGAACGATCACATGGCGGATTGTATGCAGAGGACAAAAGGCCAGAAGCTTTCATGTTTACAAAGCAAACACATGACAAAATATATGCTAAGGCGGCCAGGTCAAAATCTTTGAAAATTTCTCGAAACAATAGAGAAAGATTTCCAGGATAGAGAAAGATTTCTCATTCTTATGCTCACCTTTCAAACCAATGTAATCAAACTTTTATTTAAACTTCTTTGGACTGCAAGGATCCGTAGAACTAACCTTTCAGTATTTAAAATTCTTTCATTTAAAAACAAATCCATCTCAAAATTCTTTTATTATATTAATTCTAACACAACTTCAAATAACTACAAAGAAAAGTACTCCGATTACATAACACTTTTATTATCATATATTATGATATAATTAAATCTATCTTATTTCATAGTTTAGTACCATATTCATCTTCTCTGTAGTGCCCGCTGCTAGTAACCCTGGACATGGACTAATTTTATTATCATACATTATTTAATTAAATTTATTTATTTTATATAGGATGGACGGTTTGTTTGATAGGGTGGTCCTTTTCAGTTTGACAAGGTAACACCCATCTGTGTGTCAAAATACGACCCGTAATGTATCTCTGTCACCTCTGCCAAATCCTTTCAACGTTTACAATGTTTAGCAATGTGATGGTCCATCCTGTCCTACTTCCCAAATATACAAATTTATCATCAAATAAAAATTGAATATCTAAATTGATATCTGCTACCTTTCTGGAATGTTTTTCTCATAGGTAAAATAATCATAGAAAAGAGTTCCTAAATATGACAGTCAGCCTACGCCGTCAAGGATATATTTTGTTACAGTTATTACGCCGAGAGGCGTCCTATAGTCGCATAAGGCTTTACGCCGAGAGGAGTCCTATAGTCGCATAAGGCTTTTACGAACCCAAGTACATAAAAAAGGACGTTGAACCGTTACAAACGTTTTTAACACCACGTTGACTTCCATCCTGAGTGGTCGGCAGCATGTGCAATGCATACAATCGTAACTGATGGAAGACGAAGGGATTTTCGATGGGATACAATCGTAACTGAGAGATCCCGACCTGCAATTGTAGAATATCAAATTCTCCCACACATCGTGGAAGAAAGGGTGAGAGTAGTAGTTCTTTGCCAAGGCAACTTCCGATCCTGGATTTTGATTCTTGGATTGTGATAAAGGAGATGTATACCACAATGAGCCTACTGTCTAAGTTCCACCTGTTGTCCCTGATCCCGCAGCAAAGTTACTTCCTATCCCTGTTGTATTCCCACTTCTGGCACCACTTGGAACTGGAAGAGCATAAGTATGCAGATTTCTTAGTGTTATTGTGCTTTACAGCCCTCTTGCATTAATCTTCCACAGCTCTCTTTTAGATTCTGCTGCACATCTCTAGCCTTTTCAAACCTGTTTGGGCAGCGAACAAATATCCAGGTATGACTATAGTTGTCCTTATGCATTTTTCCAGCAAGCTCTAATCGTCATCACTGCATAAAAAGGAAGGATATCTAATATCTTTGTTTCTCAATGTATAAAAATTTATAAACTTGTAAGTTTATAAATTTATAAACTTATAAATTTTAGAAACTTAGAAATTTATAAGTTTATAAATTTATAAATTTATATAAGTTTATAAATTTATAAATTTATATAAGTTTACAAATTTATAAATTTAGAAGTTTATAAACTTTATAAATTTATAAATTTATAAATTTATATAAGTTTCTTAAAAATTTATAAGTTCATAAATTTATAAGTTTTAAAAATTTAAATAAATTTATAATCTTGTTATAAAAAAAAATTATAAAAAATAAATTTATTAGTTTCTGAGTAGATATATATGTTTATAAATTTATAAACTTATAAACTTTTAAAGTTATAAGTTTATAAACTTAAACTTTTAAAGTTATAAGTTTATAAACTTAAACTTTTAAAGTTATAAGTTTATAAACTTAAACTTTTAAAGTTATAAGTTTATAAATTTATAAATTTATAAACTTTTAAAGTTATAAGTTTATAGTTTATAAACTTTTAAAGTTATAAGTTTATAAATTTATAAGTTGATAAACTTATTAATTTATTCTATTATACATGAAAAAGTTTCTAAAATTTATAAATCAAAAATAAATTTTAATAAATAAATATATACATCTTAATTCTTAATATATTTGGGTTTCTAAAATTTATAAACTTATAAATTTCTAAAAAATCACAAGGGATATCTTTGTTTGTCTAAAAACGCTTAGAAACTTATAAGTTTAGAAATTTATAAACTAATGAATTTTACAAATTTATAAGTTTATAAATTAATAAATTTAGAAAATAATAAATTTATATCAGGTTTTAGAAATTTATAGAAGTTTTGATCTTGCTGATTTTTAATTAAAAAATAGTAAGACATATCTTTGTTTTGTATATATATATATATATATATATATATATATATATATATATATATATATATATATATATATATATATATATATATATATATATATATATATATATATATATATATATATATATATATATATATATATATTCTAAATTTAGCATATTTGTTTTATGTTTTATTAAAAAAAAATATAAATAAAACAACATAAAAATATGAATAGATACTAAAACTGCCTATTCAAATTTTATGTAGAAATTTAATATAGATAATACTAAAATATGAAAATGAATAATCTTATAAACTTATAAATTTAGAAATTTATAAAATTATAAATTTAGAAATTTATAAAATTATAAATCTAGAAACTTATAAATTTAAAAACTTATAAATTTAGAAATATAAAAAATTATATATTTATAAATTTAAAAACTTATAAATTAATAAATTTCTAAAATTGTAAAATTTATAAGTTTATAAATTTATTTTATAAACTTATAAGATCATAACAAGTATAAATTATAAATAAATTATTAGTATTTTTTAATAGAATATAAATATTATAAAGGAATGTAAAACAATTGTTCTTTTAATAAATTCTAAATTAATGAATTTAAAATCTTAAAAAAAAAATCTTAAATTTTCTATTAAATTTTTAGTCTTGGTTGTTTATTAGGATTGGTTCATTTTCCAATTAGTTTTGGTGCACTAAAAAAGAGTGAGAAACTACATATATCATTATAGGGCCTTTGTCTATTTTAGTCTAATATTTTAACATGTTTCTCCTTGAGAACACATCTCCTTACTATATAACAATAGCCTCTCAAAATATTCTATATTAAACTACAAAACATAATTGTACATTAAACTACCCATCCACTCTAATTTTGTAAAAGTCTAGTAAATTTTTTAAACAATTTGTATATATATAATATATTATAATAGACTCACAAAAACTTTAAGGGAGAAAATCTAGATTCACTCCATGAAACATTGATACATATAGTGCACATAGTTCAGACAGCTTCGAATCCACAAGGAATATCCACCACTACCGCAAGTGTTCATACTAACTTTGTATATAGGGGATACAATATAAGGCCCAAATTTGACGGTCGATCTTGCCTATTATCAACCCTACAGAAGACAAAAAAATGTGTGTTACATTTATTACACATGCATAAATGTTTAATTAAGTGGAAATATTTTAAATATTTTATTTGAATTTTTTTTGCAAAATGAATCTTTAAACATAGTATTTATGCCTAAATTCAATCAAATATAAAGTTCAATTTTGTCAAAATTATGAAATTAGATTTTTTTTATGCACTATTTGTTACTAAGAATTTTATTTTTCAATTTTATTTTATGAAAAATTATGGACACTTTTGTTATCATTCTTAAATGCTAACCTTAATTTTATTGTTCTTTTATTTTCAGCAAATAATCTAATTGAAAATGGAAGATTCACATAATGAATCAGAAATTGTAGTTGAGTAATAAGATTGTCAAAGAAATTGAAAATACAAGCTTAATTGATGATGATGTCGAGGAACTAGAAATAATGACAATGGAAGCTGTTGCAAAAAAAGTTCATGAGGCATATACTATAGTAGCTGCATTTCCAAATATGTTGAAAGAACTATATGAAGATCACTATCAAAATAAAGGTCGTAATACCCATATGAAGATGTTATTAGTATAATCACTTCTTATTTGACCTTAAATGCTTCTTATATTTACAAACTTTGTACACATTGTAGGAAAGGTTTATTAATTTTGTTTAACTTATATTATAATATAAAAAAGAGTTTTTAATTTTTTTTTGAAGAGGGCAACATATAGCACTTCCATTTCTATTTTGTTCTTTTCATAACATATTTTGTTCTACTCATTATTTGTAATGGATGTGGTTTTTTAAAATGTGTGGTATTACATATACTTTTAAAGTGGATGTTACTTTGTACACATTGTATAGGAAAGGTTTATTAATTTTGTTTAACTTATATTATAATATAAAATGAACTTTAAAAAGAAAGTATGTGGTTTTTTAAAATGTGAGGTATTAAATATAATTTTAAAGTGGATGTGTACGAAATCTATATGAAATATTAAATGGTGCCTTATAAACAAATGTTTAAATTTTTTTTACACGTTTTATCCAATGTTAGTTTCAATTTTTAAATGATTTTAAAAAATCAATGTTATACAAATGATAATTGCAATTAAATATATATAAATTCAAATTTAAGATTTATATTTAAATTTTAAAAAAATTATTTAATAAATGTTTGCAAATCAATCTTAACTTAACCCTAATTCTAAAAGAATACTAAAATATACTCAAATATTATTATATAACCCTAACCCTTACTCTAACTCTAACCCTAACTCTAACCTAACTCTACCTTAATTAAATCCTAACCCTAACCCTAATCTCAATCCTAACCCTAACCCTAACCTAATTAAACCCTAACCCTAACTCTAACCCAAACCCTAACCCTAACTCTAACCCTAACTCTCACCCTAACCCTAACCCTAACCTAATTAAACCCTAATCCTAATCCTAATCCTAACCCTAATCCCAATCCTAACCCTAACCCTACGGTTAAACCTAACCTAAGTAAACCCTAACCCTAACCCTAATCCTAAATCTAACCTTAACCCTAACTCTAATCCTAACTATAAACCTATCCCTAAACCTAATCCTAACCCTAATCGTAATCCTAACCCTAATAAAACCCCAATTGCAATTATATATATATATATTAGATTTCATCTATAAAATTGGAAAAATTGAATGCCTTATAAATATCCACGCACTTTATATAAATTCAAATTTAAGATTTATATTTAAATTTTTTTAAAAAATTATTATAAATGTTTGCAAATCAATCTTAACCTAACCCTAATTCTAAAGGTATACTAAAATATACTAAAATATTATTATATAACCCTAACCCTAACTCTAACTCTAACCCTAACTTTAACCTAACTCTATGCTAATTAAATTTTAACCCTAACCCCACCCTAATTAAACCCTAATCTGAATCCTAACCTTAACCCTAACCTAATTAAACCCTAACCCGAACTCTAACCCTAACCCTAATCCCAATCCTAACCCTAATCCTAACCCTAACCCTATCCCTAAACCTAATCCTAACCCTAATCGTAATCCTAACCCTAATAAAACCCTAATTGCAATTATATATATATATATATATGAAATTGATTTCATCTATAAAATTGAAAAAATTGAATGACTTATAAATATCCATGCACTTTATATACATTCAAATTTAAGATTTATATTTAATTTTTAAAAAAAATATTATTATAAATGTTTGCAAATCAATCTTAACCTAACCCTAATTCTAAAAGTATACTAAAATATACTAAAATATTATTATATAATAATATTATTATATAACCCTAACCCTAACTCTAACTCTAACCCTAACTTTAACCTAACTCTATGCTAATTAAATCCTAACCCTAACCCTACCCTAATTAAACCCTAACCCTAAATCTAACCCTAACCCTAACCCTAATCCCAATCCTAATCCTAATCCTAACCCTATCCCTAAACCTAATCCTAACCCTAATCATAATCCTAACCCTAATAAAACCCTAATTGCAATTATATATATATATGAAATTGATTTGAATGCCTTATAAATATCCATGCACTTTATATACATTCAAATTTTAAAAAAAAAATATTATAAATGTTTGCAAATAAATCTTAACCTAACCCTAATTCTAAAAGTATACTGAAATATACTAAAATATTATTATATAATAATATTATTATATAACCTTAACCCTAACTCTAACTCTACCCGTAACTTTAACCTAACTCTATGCTAATTAAATCCTAACCCTAACCCTACCTTAATTAAACCCTAATCCTAATCCTAACCTTAACCCTAACCTAATTAAACCCTAACCCTAACTCTAAACCTAACCCTAACCCTAATCCCAATCCTAATCCTAATCCTAACCCCAACCCTATCCCTAAACCTAATCCTAACCCTAATCATAATCCTAACCCTAATAAAACCCTAATTGCAATTATATATATATATATATATGAAATTTGATTTCATCTATAAAATTGAAAAAATTGAATGCCTTATAAATATCCACACTTTATATACATTCAAATTTAAGATTTATATTTAATTTTTTTTTTAAATATTATTATAAATGTTTGCAAATCAATCTTAACCTAACCCTAATTCTAAAAGTATACTAAAATATACTAAAATATTATTATATAACCCTAACCCTAACTCTAACTCTAACCTTAACTTTAACCTAACTCTATGCTAATTAAATCCTAACCCTACCCTAATTAAACCCTAATCTCAATCCTAACATTAACCCTAACCTAATTAAACCCTAACTCTAATCCCATCCTAACCCTAATCCTAACCCTAACCCTAACCCTAAACCTAATCCTGACACTAATCGTAATCCTAACCCTAATAAAACCCTAATTGCAATTATATATATATATATGAAATTTGATTTCATCTATGAAATTGAAAAAATTGAATGCCTTATAAATATCCATGCAATTTATATACATTCAAATTTAAGATTTATATTTAATTTTTTAAAAAAATATTATTATAAATGTTTGCAAATCAATCTTAACCTAACCCTAATTCTAAAAGTATACTTAAATATACTAAAATATTATTATATAATAATATTATTATATAGCCCTAACCCTAACTCTAACTCTAACCCTAACTTTAACTTAACTCTATGCTAATTAAATCCTAACCCTAACCCTACCCTAATTAAACCCTAATCCCAATCCTAACCTTAACCCTAACCTAATTAAACCCTAACCCTAACCCTAATCCCAATCCTAACTCTAATCCTAACCCTAACCCTATGCTTTAACCTAACCTAATTAAACCCTAACCCTAACCCTAATTCTAAATCTAACCTTAACCCTAACCCTAATCCTAACTGTAACCCTAACCCTAAACCTAATCCTAAACAAAAATTAAGAAGCCAAAACTTAATCATAACCCTAACCCTAGCCTTAACCCTAACCCTAACCCTAACCCTAATCTTTTCCTATACCCTAATACTAACCCCAACCTTGAACCTAATCCTAACCTTGATCATATTACAATATTTTAATTATTATAATCATTTTATAATAAAATATATAATAAATAAAAATAAGTAATTAAAATATTTTAATTATTATAATAATTTCATAATAAAATATATAATAAATATAAATAAAAAATTAGAATATTATAATTATTATAACAATTTTAAAATAAAATATATAATAATAAAATTATAAATATAAATTAATTTACTTTTTATTTAAGATATCGCACCGCAACTGCTACTAGCATATATATATTATTTTAATAATAATATATATAAAATACGTCGAGAGATATCCTTCTAGAGGCGCCTATTTTTTAAATTTCAATCAATTTTTTATAGGCTCTTCTCTCGGCGTATTTTATATATATTATTATTAAAATAATATATATATATATATATGCTAGTCTACATAAAGTTCCATTTAAAATATATTTAATTAGCCGATAGGCTATTCTACGTAGGGGAACCCACCGGCATTTCCCCAGTCTGACGCCAGCGGGAACCCCACGAATATCGGCCTAAATATCGGTGCCGGGAACCCCACAAATATCACAGAATCTCAGTCTAATAATATCTGTGTCACTTCAAAGATTTTGGGAGGTATAGAATCTCGGTGTTCATAATGTATTCAGAATGAGCCATTGTCTAATTCAGCTTTATTTGGCGCCGATCACGTGAACGATAAAAATGTATCAGGACTTTTAAAAATTGGCATAGATCAACGTTTTCCTGTAGAAGGTAGTTTCTGACGTTACCTGGTGGGTAGTACCTTATTTCCATTTTTTATAGAAAATAGTAAATAATGTAGGTAATTAAGGCCAAAGATTTGTGTTTAGTTTATTAGTTTCTACTGTAGAAAAGGTACATTTATATATTATAGTTAATTTTTTAATTTGTTTGTTTAAAGTTTATCCTATTTTTAGTTTTATTTTAGGCAAAGATTAAATGTGTTAATTTAATATTTTATTATTGTATTTATTTATTAAGTTTATTTTTGGTAATTTTTTTATTTAAATATGATATGATAATGAGTTGTATATTTTGAAAAATAGTATAATAAAATTAATTGGTACACCTTCCCATGGATTTCTTTGTTATGAGATTATGATCATTCTGTAGTGTTTCATTGGTTTAACATTTTCCAATGGAGAGATGAAAATTAATTTGAGGAAATGAGTTAAGTTTATGAGTGAAGACAACTGTGCTTGTTTTGCATGGTTGCAAATCATTAAAAGTTTTTAAATTTTAATTGATAATTATATTATTAATAATAATGTAATCATTACAAAAGCATTGATGTGTATGGTTTAGAGGAAAGAAGGGTCTCTGTTTTCTCCAAATCTTTAGAAATGTAAATGATATTTTATGGAATACTCAATTGTTTGCCACTTAAATCACATTATTTTAAATTAGTATTAGAATTTGAATTAGCATAAGGCTAGAGTTATTAATATCAGTCTACTATACCCTTTGGGATTAGTAGGTAGAAAAAATAAAATAAAATAAAAATTATAAATATACAAAAATTATTAAAAGTTATTTATCTTTAAAAAAAATTGAATTTTTTAAATTATTTTTTAATTTAATTTTTTAAATCATTTTAAAATAAAAATCAATGAATATATGAATTCTAAACATTCACAATGTAAAATATAAATATTAAAAATTACTTAATTTTCATTTTTTAACTTCTTTTTTAATAGACAATTTCTAAATAAAAATTATACATTTTCAAAATATAATATTAATATTAAAAACTAAACTATATCGATTACCTAATAAAATAATTTAACATCTTTTTAATAAACAAAATCTAAATAAAAATTATACATTTTAAAAACTAAACTATATCCATTACCCAATAAAATAATAAAAAATAACTTTTCAAATTTCATAAATTTAAATGTAAATAGTTATCTAAATTATTACGAGTCTTGGTAAGCACGAATCCATATATGACTAAAAAAGGGGAAATTAAGTTTTTTAAAGGATTTTTTTAATTTTTGAGTCTTGTATTTATAAATATTAGCAATCGCACCTTGGCATGCAATGGGTACACCCAAGAGGTGTGGAATGTCAATTAGGATTTTTTTAAAAATTTGTGTATTTCATGAGTTCAATTGGTTGGCCATTCATAAAATGATATTGTTGTGCAACAAAGGTCTCTAAAAATGAGTGAAAGAAAATCTTTCAATCAAGAAGACAATGAAGGTCTATGAAGAGGGAGGGGGAGAGATAGGGAGAGAGATGGATGGGTAGAGAGAAAGGGACATTTCTAGAGATGGAAGGGAAGAGAGAAATATAGAGGTAGATATGAATATAGAGTGACAGAGGAAGAGAGACAAATAGATAGAGGTAGATATGAATATAGAATGAGAGAGGACAAGGGAGACAAGTAGATTAGATATAGAGAGAGAGATAGAGGGAGAAATAAAGAGAGAAATAGAGGGAGAAATAAAGATAAAGAGATAGGGAGATAAAGGGGAGAGATAGAGAGGGACAGATAGAAAGGAAGACATAATGAGATCAAGAAGAAGAGGAAGAGGGAGAGATATATGGCAAGATAGAGTGATATAAAGATAGAGATATAAGAAGATATAGAGAGGAGAGGAGATGGAGAGAGAAAAAAGAGAAAAAGAGAGAAAAATGAAGAGAAGTAGAGAAAGACAAATAGAGATGGAGAGGGAGATAGAAATAGGAGGAGATAGAGAGAGAGGGAGAGATGGATAAATGGGAAGAGAAATAAATATATATAGAGATATATGGAAAGATAAAGGGAGAGAGAGGTTGAGATATAAAGATAGATAGGGGGAAAGAAGGGAGCAAGAGAAGGAGAGATGTGAGAGAGATAGAGAGGGAGGGAGAGAGAAAGGGAGAGAGAGATGGGGAAGAGGGAGATATATATGTAGAGAGGGAGAAAGAATAAGAGGGGGAGAGAGGGAGAGGGAGAGGGGGACACATAGATAAAGGGTGATATAGAGAGATAAAGAGGGATAGGAAAAGAGATAAAGAGATAGGGAGATAGATAGATAGGGAGATATACATAGACAAGGATATCCACCGAGAGAAACAGATAGAGAGATGAGTGAGAAAGAGATCGAGTGAGAAATAAAGATAAAGATACAAAGTAGAAGAGATGGAGGGAGAGATGGAATGAATAAGATAGAGAGAAGAAGGGGGGAGAGGGAAAGGATATAGATGTATAGGGAGAAAGATAGGGAGATATATAAAGAGAGATATAGATAGAAAGATATAGAGAGATGAGTGAGAGGGAGAGGTAGACATAATGAGATATAGATAGAGAGGGGGGGAGAGATAGGGAGATAGAGATAGAGGGGGAAAGAGTGAGAGAGAAAGAAGGTGATATAGATAAGTAATAGAAAGAGGTATACATAGGCAAAAATATATAGAGATAGAGATAGAGGTAGAGAAGGAGAAAGAGGCAGTGTTTGTATATGAGTGAGAGAGATATATATTTTCCCAATGACTTCTCTCCAGTTGTGTCGAATAATTCAACACCTAGATTATCTCACCTTTGCAATAGTAAAATACCTCACTGGTAAAGGTTTTATGGAGGGTGTGGAGGGATATCAACTAGACTCTAACATTTTGTCCTATGTCCTAGCTAGTTTGTTAGATGTGGGTGTTCCCAAGGCTGATTCGAGGGTGATCACAAAGCAGTTTTTTAGGAAGGACATGTTGGTTGGTTTGGAAAGGACTTTGGCCATGACTTTGTTGGATAAGGGCATTCCTAGTCCTCGTGACCTTTCATTGCTGGAAGACCCAGATGCATTGGTTAAATTCTTCCCTATTCTTTTAGACGTTGGTGGAATGGATCTATTCGAGCATCAACATTTGGCTTCCTCCATTAGGATCTCCTCCAGTATGACGTTGACACTGATAGGGAGAACTTTATGGGAAAACAAAATCAATCTATGCCTATCGGCTATTCTGTTGCTCATTGAATATTGTGCAACTACTAGTTTTACTTATTGCAGATTTTTTTGGGTGTAAATTAAGTGAGTGTAAATTGCAGTTTTTGATGGAATAAGTTCAAATTTATATTAAATGTTATCTAACACGCTTCTTAATATATGAGTGTAGGATTAATACAAATTATCATCTACTGGATGTAACATCCATTAAGATTCATCATGATAATGTATCTATTATCAACGGTGTTTGAATCTCATAAGCATAATGTGACATCTAGTTCTTGTTGACGCATTTAGGCATGTGATCGGTGTCAGGTCAATGGAATTATCATGTGTTCTCATGCTACCAACATTAATGTATTGATAAATGTCAAACAATTGAAGTAAATCATGTCATAATGTTGCATTCATCTTTTATTATATGGTAAATGTACACATAGTATTTAGAAGCCATTGATGAGGTTTGGAATCATTATTTAGTGAGCACTATTGAACTTACTACATGATATAGGGTAATTCTCTTCAAAAAAAATTTATAGGTATAGGTTTAGTCATATTCTCAATAACAAAATGAAAACCAACATTTTATTTTTTAGTTTTATTGAAATTCAAAATCCATTTACTATCATGTTAGTCTATTCTTAAAGTGTAAAACACTTGATCCCTATTCTACATTTTGAAACAAAATGGTAATGAGATTTAGATTTATCTATTGTATTCATTTTTCACTTTACTATCAATGTTGAGATCACTACATGATGCACATATTTAATGCAACATTAAAATAATGTATACGTATGAGTTTAATAAACTTTATAATAATAAAAAAATGAAGGTTTTAAATTTTTTATTGACTTAAAAACAACATTATTGATATCGCTACACAATAGATGCATAGTTAGATTTTTTATTACATTTAAACTACATACATTCCATTAAATGACACACATTAACCTCAATATATGGTCACAAACACTTCTAATGTATGGTGTTGATTATTGATAAAGAGGAGGGATTTTTACTAGAATTTACATCAAAACCTTAGGTAGTCTCTAGAGGACATCAAGGGGCTTAACAAAAAATTAACTCTCGTCCCATTAAATAGTTTAACATGTCATTATATTAAACTAAAATAATAAGTTTCATAGATATTTAACTTACAAATTATTAAAATAATGGTGAAGGTAGTATATGACTACTAAAGTTTTTTTTTTTTTGAGGATAGTAAGTATGCTTTTTCATGTATAATCATGTGTTAATTAAAAAAAAACCGTCCTATTTGATACACAAAAAATAGAACAAAAAATTATATGTTTAGAAGAAAATATTTTAGACAAGAAAAGTTATGCTACTTATAATTACTATACACTACATATTACAAATAGTTTTGGTATATAAATATCTAATTAAGACCCATTCCTAAATGAAATGCAAGTTTTATTCACATTTTAATGTATAATATATGCCTAAACTATTGCTTTGTTAGGACACTCATTTGAATGATATAATGACTTGTTAGAGGCATAAACCCATCCCTACTTCTATAATGGAATGTGTTTAACAAGGTTTTTTTTGGAGCTCATTAAATCTATAAATTTAAATAAAATGTTTATTTTTGTTAATTTGAAGCTTATTAAAATCATGTTTGTATATACTTTTTAGGGAAAAATACCAATGAGTCATGCTAATATTAAACTGATAGTGGTAGCCAAATGATAATCAATATGCATGTTGAACTTATGAATTAGACTCAAATTATGATTATGATTAATATAACTACATGTAGGTTAAAAATATGGTGTATTTTCAACCTACCAATTTTTAGCCCTAAATTTATAATATTTGAGGAGGCTAATCATATGAATACTAATATTTGAATTTTCTATGAGGTGAACAAATATATTTTTTATGATCTCTAAAATCTATTTTTCCATGAATTGACAATTTCAAATTGGCTTGAAAATTTAATAAATACATAAATTGTTATTAAAAGAGATAAATTTAGCTATATTCAATGTAATAAAAAATCTTAGATTAAATTTTTGATGCGACTATTTTCTATCCATAAACGTCTTTTAGTGACTACATATGTGATTCATGTAAAAGACTCTAAAACTAATATCTTAGGCATGTGCTTTGTTATAAGTAGTATGGAGCATATCCCTTAGTTATAAATTTTGGTGTTGCTTTGACAATATTTTTGAATTGTTTTCTTTTGTTATTTCTTGTGGGGCTAATAATGTTGGAATTTAAATCCTTCGGTGTATGGAAGGAACCTATGCAAGGTAACCATAATTATAAATCATTAATTTTATAGACTCAATTAAAGCCATATAATATTTAAATTTGAATTATATCTCTTCATTAGAATTCATGTTTTCAAATTTTTTATATGTGGAAACAATTGTTAACAAGAGCTGCAAAGCATCGAAGTTCCTGCCAAAAAGTTACAAATAAATAGTAGGTATATAAAAAGCAAGTTTTCATTCAAAAAAAGCATAAGATCCCATCAACATGTAAATCCACTCACTATATTGTTTTGTCAAAGATGAATGTGTGTTATTTAAAATTAATATAATCATATAAATAATGCTTAAATAGTGATGGACTTTGTTCTAGGATAAAATAAGGCATATTTAAATATCCTTTCAACTCACCAATAAAGATGAATTTGTCACATCCCATTTTTGAAGCTCCTAGACTATGTTATATTTTTCTTTGTATTTTGATTAGGTGGATGCAAGAGATTATATTTTATGTATTTGATTTATTAACTATATGAATAAGACACTAATTAGATAGGTTACTCTTAATCAATTTAGTTTTGAGAAAATATCTCCTTTGTTTGAATAGATATAAGAGTATAAATAGTAGAATATTATATTCTTATTCTTTGTAATTTATAATGGGATATTTATTTTACTAATACAATCGAGGATTGTAAAGCTTTCCATGCACATTTGTTGCATCTAGATTATTTTCATGGTTATTTTTTGTTGAATGAACAATATAATTTCTTTCAATGAAAATAATGAGAATATTGTCATGATCTAGTTGTGACTATTATATAATATTTATATTTTATACAACATAAAATTATTTATTTAATTTTTAATTTAAAAATGAAATCACATTAGTAGAATTAAACATCCTTTACTCTAAAATATTTTAAAATAATAAACATACTCCAAATATTTTAAAATATATATTTTTTCAAAGAATCAACATCCTTTACATTATTTAAATATTTTATAATATTTACTTGTAATTTGTGATTTTCATATTACAAAGTTGCAATACTCTGATAATATATTTTGTATAAATAAATAGTTTTATAGTGTCAAGTTAAGTTTGGTATTACAATTTAAAGAGGTTGATTTTATAATATTTATTAAAACAATTTGATATTTTAATATTAAAGTTTTCAAATATAATTAATAAATTTAAAAATAAACAAAAGTAAAAAATTTCAACTTCTTCATTATTATAATTTTATGTTTAAAGTAAACATATGAATTATTTGAATCAATAATTTTTTTAATATAAATATAAATAAAAAATCAAGATAACAATGTTTCTCATTACAAAATTAATTTAATATATTAGATGTTAATTTAATATAATATATAATACAATATATATTAAACTATTAAAAAATAATATATCATGTTATTAAAAATTATAATATAATATTATAAAATTATTATCTAATATATTAAATTATATATGTTATATATGTTTCATATTATATAGAATATATAATATATTAAAAATAATTTTATAATATATTAAATTATGTATTAAATGTTGTATATTATATAGTATATATTTTTAATTTTTTCATATACTATATAATAATTTATTAATTATATTTTAAGAAATAAAAGTAAATAAATATTTAGAATACATAAAAATAATTAATTGTCAAATGAAAAATACTTCTATTAAATCCCTTGAATAATAGTTTAACTTTGTGGTGGAAAAATATTTTGTGATAAAAAGTGCCATAAAAAATTAGATTTTTTCTTATTATAATGTTTGTGGCAGAAAAACCTTAAAATCCTATGATAAAAAGTTTATTCTCCTAAAAATCTACCCTTATCGCTCAAAAGTTTTGAGCCAAGTATTTTGCATATTTATTTTACAATTATTCAAATATTTGTCAACTAGAAAATAAAAAATTAATTCTCATTTGTTTAAATCAAAGTTATTAATAACTAGTTAAAAAAATGTGTGCCTATAGTTTAGACGATGTTAATACACCAATTTTATTTAAAAAATAACTTTAATAAACAAGTTGTGGAAAAAAAAATTGTTAAATGGAAGTAAGGGAAGCGCATTAATCACTTATATCGGGTGAAATTTGTCTACCAATTAGATTGAAGATACTTGAATTTTGAAATTTTTTTTGTTATATAATTGGCATGTATACATTGATAATAGATTAAAACAATCAAATAGAAAAAAATGTTTGATCTTTCATTGGTTAAAAAGATAATTATTAATAACTAGTTAAGATTTGGGTGTGCCTATAGTTCCCAGGAACTAATAATTCATAATCTTATGAATCATTAGCTCCCATTAGGAAATTTTTTTCTTATAATAAGAATTTTGGTATTTTTAGGAGGTGGGTTGTTCATATAAAGAAGGAATATAATAGAGCACTCCAAAACCATCCAATTGATTAAAATATTAATAGTATACAAATTATATTAATTTTGTCAATCTTACAACTTAACACTGATGCGTCACTAGTTGGAATCAATCAATTTAACAATCCAAGCCATTTCATCTACAAAAGTAAAGCCAAAGGATAATGGTGCTCACAAATTCATATGGTAGAGTTTCATGGCTCTAAAAATTTTTCAATCTAAAT
Source organism: Sequoia sempervirens (assembly GCA_007258455.2). Lineage (NCBI taxonomy): Eukaryota > Viridiplantae > Streptophyta > Pinopsida > Cupressales > Cupressaceae > Sequoia > Sequoia sempervirens. The sequence continues at coordinate 26,399 of VDFB02060248.1, read as the reverse complement.
TAATACTTTATCTACACATCATTGGTCATGCTAATGGATCCATTCTCTCATTGGTGTCTCCTTCTACCATGTGGCCTGACATAATAAAAGTACATACAAAACTTACACTTTAGAGTTGTTTGATCTATCTCAAGATCAATGGTGTCCACAATGTATTGAAATTATTATATTGAAAGCTTCATATTAGTGTTCCATTGGTTCATTATTCCATGTAATGAATTTGGTGGCCCCTACAACACTCCTAATGCACGAATTATTTTTCCATTGATTAGAATATCTAGGTTACTGATTATGAAGGCTCACTTTCATTTTCCTCCACATAGTCCTCATGTAAATTATATTAAAGATGATCAATATACTATATCAAAAAATATAAGTATTTCACTAATTTAAACTTTTGTAGGGTCTAATTAAAAAGAGCTATTATACCATTGGTGGGTAAAGCATAACACATAAAATTGTTAGTTGGTTTCCTCAAATTTAATCGTCTAGTTCACATTCTAAAATAATGTTTATTTTTGTGAATGATAAATCTATGCTAAAGATTTTAACATTAAAATTGATATTTCTAAGACTTCAAGACTAATGAAAAAGAACCGAGAAGGGGTCAATTGGAGTCACCTGCCTAAGGAATGGATAAAGGCTAATTTTGATGGGGTAGCTAAGGAAAACCCTGGTTGGGAGTGGAGGTGTGATTAGAGATTATAATGGAAAGTTTGTGGCAATGGTGGCTATCTCCTTGGGCATGTAGTCCAATCATTTAGGTGAAGCTATTGGAGTTTTCTAGGTTATCAACCTTGCTAATAGGTTGAACTTTAAAAATATATGGATCAAGGGGGACTCAAAAAAAATTATTGATTGTCTCCTAGGTAAGTCCCAACCCTTATGGACCATTAAATGTTGGATAGAAGAAGCTAAATCTATTTTATACAAATTTAAAAAGGTTAGAATATCCCATGTCTTTAGGGAAGCTAATAGCGTGGTCGACTATTTTGTGAACGAGGGGGTTAAATAAAATGGGCAACATACGTGGCAAGACTATAATGAACTAGGAGCTGACGTAAGAGACTTAATAGACTATGATATCATTCATGGGAAAGCTGCCACTTTTAATGATGATTAAGAAGAATAATGCCAGGTACTATGACATCATTACATACGATGGTGGTTCTGTAATTACTTCAATGGGTTGGCACATTTTGGGGGTGCTTTGGTTTTGCTATTGGGTCTTTGTTCAATTTGTTTCCCCGGATAACAACATAAACAAGATTATTGCAACTATGGGGGGAAGCAAAAAAAGGGTGGAGTAGACTAGTGGTGAGAAGCATAAGAACTCGAAGGTCTAGAGGCATATTCAACAGGGTGGGCTATAACCTTTCATTCATAAGCTTGATGACCCTGACCCTAAAGTCACTGCATATTTTGCTAAACATTGGAAGAAAGGAGAAATTATTCTCTTAGGAAGGAAGGTTAATGTGGAGAAGGAGCTCATTGGGGAAATCATTGGTCTCTCAACCGAGGGGGTGAAGTTTTATTGTGACTAAAAGTTTTTGGATGAAGTTATTCTCACATAATTCCCCAAAACCGATAAGGAGAGGAAGGAACTGCTAAAGTTTCTACCCATTACTTTGATGTTGGGTGGTCAAGAAGGTGTGGAGGGAGGTGCTCAGAATTTCCATGGAATACATTACCCTAAATGATAGATTTACCAAAGTTTACGAGTACCACTTTTCCCTCCTCAATCATTTTTGAAAAAAGGTAATGGTTTCCTTTCTTCACTATTTGCTATGTTCCTTGAATAATAGTATTGAGGAACATAAAAAGAGTCATAGGAGGAATTTGGTCCTACATACTAGTCTTATTAGGCTTATTCACAAGCACTTTAAAAACATGTCGTCCTTGTCTAACCCCTTAATGACTTCAACCTCAAATGGAGATGATACTAAGATTAGCTCATGAGAGGATAAAGAATATTTTGATATAGAGTGGGAAGAGGAAGACTCTCCCTCCCACAAAAAGAAAAATAAGAAAAACCCTTAGAAAAATCCCTCAAACAAAAAAGTTTGCACTACAAAAACCCCCGAGGGCACTTCTTAGGAGGCAAAAAGCAAAAAGGACCCCCCTGTGAATAAGCTAGTTTCTTATTTAGAGGATTCTCTAGAGGATAACTTTGATGATCATAATTCTACTAAGGACTCTTATACCTCTTACCTTGCCACTGATAGAGAGAACAGGCCCAAATTCCCTAGAGACCTCAATCCTGATGACCACTACTTCAAGCTGAACCGAGAATTTCTTGATGATACTATGGCTATTGCTAGAAACAGGGTTGATGACTACTTCAAGATCATAAAATTGGTATTTCATGAGATTAAGGATCTTAATTTTAAAAATAAGGCTCTTGCTGGAAAGATGGATGAATTGGAAGCTAAAAGAATTTCCCTGAATATTGTTGGTGTATTATGGACTATGGAATAGAAGAGGGCTTTGGTTTAGTTCCTTCAAAGAAATGTTCAGCTTATGGAAAAGATGAAGAAGGATAATGAGAAAAAGGTCAAGCAAACACAACCCCCATGGGAAAGATGAAGGAGCTTCATGTATTCCACTTTTATTCTCAGGACCTCCCTTAGGTTCAAACAAACACAACCCCTCAGACTCTTGAATCATTATGACAAACCTAGTTGCCTAGAATTCCCACACAGTCCTCAAGAAAATTCAATCCCACACACTTCTTTATCAGCCATCGACCCTCATTCATTGCAAAATGAATTATCACATGGAAAATTACTCAAGTAATCTACATTAAATAGCCAATTTGAAACATGCAAGATTAATGACTTGAAATCTCCTTATGCAAACAAGTTGATAACTTACAACTCAAGATTGAATCTAATTCGTTGCTTTCAAAACAAATAAAACTTCATCCATGGTGAGGGTATGTGTAGGATCATGATGGGCCAAAAAGTGGTGATATGATGGGTATTTGTAGGGTATGTGGCTGATGACTTTTTTTACCCAAAATCGATGAAATGAAAAGGGTTTTTAAATGACATTCTCAGCTTTCTACCAATATAAATTATGCTTTAATTTGAACTTAATAAATAATTTTTATTTATTTTCAACTTGAATTACAAGTTAAGCCCTAATTGATAAGCTGATTGAAAAACATCTATAGCTTTCAAACAGTATAAAAATTTTTGAATCTGAAACATGCGTCACATTCTATGCTTCGCATACAATAGGATTTAAAAAAAAAATGAATTTCATTAATTTTTGACAAGTTAAGGTGGTTAGATGTACAAGTTTTTATATTTTTCAAAAGTTGTAATAAAAAAATCATAATTAATTATTTACTCTAAAAAAATAACAAAAAATGCATCACATCAGGACATGAGTCCTCTACTTATATCTAAAATCTTATAAAAATATTATCATTTTATTGTGGTTAGGGTGGTTAGACAAACACCTACTTCTTATTTTTTACCTGAAATTTAAATACTACTGCATTAAAATTTCAAATTTTTAACAAATAGATTTAAAAAAAAAAAACCTAGTAGTTTAGAAACTACATTCAATTTGCTATAGATTCTATTCTTACATATTTTTTAAATAATATAGATAACTTATTCAATTTTTTATGTCAAGTTGCCTAACTTTGTTTTTTCTAAATTTTTTGCCACTTAAGGGCCTATTTTTTCCATGATGATCCTGCACATGCTTGTGATATGAGCTTTGTTTTCTTTTTATGTCCTTAGCAACTTGCTCATAGGAAACAATGATGCCAGTTCAAGTGTTGTGATCTATCAATCAACATGTATTGCTAACCTAATCCGGGCTTTCATTAATATTGGTGAAGTACACAAGATAAGTTTTTCTTATAGGGAAACTTTCTTTATACACTTCATCACTTCATCATTGATCCTAAATTCTAATGAAATTATTTGTGTGGAAATTCTTATTCCATTGGATTATCTTGCTTTAAAATTTTATCGATGGTTCCTTAGTCCTCTCATTGCTTTCCTTTTGATTTATGCTAAATCTTAAGGATTTTGCCACATAACCTATTCCATGAAGTGACCATCGCTTGTCACTGATCTATTTTGTCTTTTCCCCACTCTTATCAATGATGCAGATATTTTGGTGATGATATTTAGCCCTTGGTTCCATAGCCTGACTATTTATCACACTTATCCTCCTATCGCGTATCACTAATTTAAACCTTTTACTGATGCTTATATTTGGAACACTAAATGTCGTGATGGCACCAGCTTTGGACATGTACAACTTGTATAAACCAAACATTACAAAAGATATCGCTCATAGGATCATATTATTTTAGCAAGAAAAATCCATTTAGAGAACATCCATCACCCATCGCCAATTTAGAACTCAAGTTCTAAAACAAATCAGCAATGAGCGATGAAGTTATAACATGTAGCATTTTTCATCACTAATTCTCCTCATATATTTTGCAACCAATTAGCGATGAAAATATTTAACCACTTTTAATGTCCATCACTCATCGCTATTCCAAGTTTATCTTTTTATGGCCTATCTTCGATAAGGGAAAAGAACATAAAGAGAGAAGTATCACTCATCACTATTACAATTTTGAGAACTTAAAAGCTAGTAGCGATGAGCAATATTAAAAGGAAAACATCAATTCATCACTCATTGCTAATTCAAAGTATGAACCATTGAATAAATAAGTGATGAGCGATAAAGCTGTGAAGGCCATCCGGATATAAGTGAGAACCTTTTAGGCATGTGTCAATTAGTTTTTTCCTATGAAGGGGACTCCCTAGGACAATAATTAACTCAAAAACCTCTAAGTTATAAATTACAAAGAGCGTAAGGGCTCAAAGATCCTTGCCCAATTTTAGGCCAGTTACCAGGTGACAATGAATGACTAAAGATAGATTAAAAATAAGTTGCAATGACAAATAGGGAGTCGATGGCCCAATAGAATATTATAAGTTTTTGTAGATAGCAACCCTATATCAAAATGCAAGAAGGGTTTTAACATGGAACAATAACTTTTTTTTTGAGGGTTCCATTAGGGTGAAACATGGATCAAGGATTATCATCAATGGATGAGAATCAAAGATCACATGGATAGAAAAGGCATCAAGGGTTGAGAATGATTCAAACAAACACACTTTGTAACAACTTTTAAAGTTTTTTACAAAGTTTGTTTGAAAGAAATCATTTCCTTTTTGAAGCCAAATATGAGAATCATTTCCTTTGGAATATTCCCTATGGAAGTGGATGGTTGAGGAAATTAGCAATTTAGTAATTAAAATTAAATTTTAATGTGAAAAATGATGAATAATAGGATGTCCATTAAATAATTAGTTTATTTAATGAAAAAAATGGGTTATGACATTTAATTAAATGATTTAGATTATTTAATTAAATGAGAGGAGATAAAGGAAAGGGATTCAATTAAATAATTTGCATTATTCAATTAAACTAGGTGAAATGTTAGTGTAAGAGGGTAGGAATTAACCTAATTAGATTAATTAGATCAATAGATTAAAAAGGGGCATTTAATCTAATAACTAGGTTTATTTAATCAAACAAGCAAAATGAGGATGAAATTAAGGACGAAATGAAGTAATTCAAGTGTAAAATATCATTTAAGAAATTTTCAAGTGTCTACAATTACAATGTTGTCTTTCATTTTATTATTGTGAATATGTATACACCCATACCTATAAATAGTTTTTGAAGAGCATTACCCTAGATATCATGTAGTATGTTCAACAATGGTAACCAAATAATGATTACAACCCTCATCAATGGCTACTAAATAATGTGTGTACACTTACCATATAACAAAAAATGAATGCAATCTTATGACGCTTTTTACTTCAATTGTTTGACATTTATCAATACATTAACATTGGTAGCATGGGAACACATGATTATTACAATGATGTGACACTGACCACATGAATAAATGTGTTAACAAGAACTAGAGGTTGCATTATGCTTATGAGATTCAAACACTCTTGATAATAGATACATGACAGTGTTGAATCATGATGGATGTTATACCGAGTATTTGATAATCTGTTTTTAATCCTTCAGTGATATATTAAGAAACATGTTAGATGACATATTTAATATAAATTTGAACTTTTTCCATTAAAGATTACAATTTACACTCACTTATTTTACACCTCAAAGAAATCTGCAATAAGTAAAATTAAATATATCTTATTTAAAAAGAAATTTATATAGATAACTGTCACAAAATATGTGCTTGACGGCATAGGCTGACTGCCGTATTTACGAACTCTTTTCTATCACTATTTTACCTATGAGAAAAACATTCTAGAAAGGTAGCATATATCAATTTAGGTATTCATTTTTTATGGACTAATATTATTATAAATTTTTTTTTGATGATAAATTTGTATATTATCATAATATTAGTCCATGTCCAGGGTTATTAGCAGCAGGCACTATGGAGAAGATGAATGTGATATGAAATACACGATGAAAGAAGATAGATTTAATTATATGATAATGCATGATAATAAAAGTGTGATGTAATAGGAATATTTTGTCTTTGTAGTATTGTAATGAAATTATAAAACAATATAGTTGAAGTTATGTTAAAATTGATATAATAAATAAAAACAAAATAAATGCATAATATGAAATATATTTTATAAAATTAAATTTATTTTAAATTAGAGAGTGGAATCCAATAAAAGAAAATTTGATATAATTAGAAGATAATTTGATGTGCAATTTATAGAACATCTAAAAAATTGAATTAACTTTGAAATTAATTATAAATCACTTCAATAAAGATAAAATTATTTCATAACAAATAATCACACCATTTTATATAAACATAAATAAAATATAATTAGATTTTTTTTAATTTTTTTAATCAATAATTTATTTGAAATATAAAAATTTATATTATTTTTACACTATAAATAGTTATTATAATATCTATGAATATATGAATATACTAATAGTATAACTAGTATAGATATCTTAAATTAATCTATCTAAAAGTAAATATCTTATATAATATAATATATGTATGAACTAGTGCTTTGTGTGCACAATTATAAGTAGAATGTGTCTCAACTAAACTAAGCTAAATCTATCAACAATGCATGGTAGTAAATTTCTCAGTAGAAAATTTGTAGCACATTAGTAATATCAAAAGATAACCATTGTATAAAAATAGGTGAAGAAATAAAAAGTGGGAGAAATGGAGGACCGTAACTCTCAGAATACTTATTTCATTGTTAATGATAATTATTCAAAAAAAAATTCTCATTCTGTAAAGACCAAAGGCTTTAATGCAGCTAGTAGGGTCCCCTCAACTAGTTTTCCCATCACCAATGGTGTAGTTTCCAATAGATCAGCATTTGATTTATATGGAAAGCCCTCTTCACCTGTGAAATAGGTATTTTCTAATAAAGCTAAACAATTTCAGGGTTTCTGTGGCAGAATTTTTCATAATGGGGCATGGATCTCTAATCAAGAAGTTTTCAAGCCTCCCATTATGAATCTTTAGCATTGTGGATGCTAAATCCTAGATTTGCTCAAAACAAACATTAGCATTGTCATTTAAAACAAAGCAAAATAAGAACATCCCTATGAAATAATGAGACAATTTAATCATGCAATGAAAGGAATTAAGGAAACTAATTAAAACACACAATAACATGAATCAAACCCTATCCCATAGTGGATTGGTGCTTCTATGGAAAGAACCCCTTTCCCAATCCTTTGCTAAGCTCCATGATATTGATGATATGAAAATACTATGAAGATGGATTCAAATGACAATGATATGAGGAAAGATCTAAAGATTGTGGAGGATTTGTTGAAGAATGAAGCTTTCATTTATAGATTTTCAAATTGGAAGAGAGCTCGAAATAGAGCAATGTGGGATAATGATTTGACCAATGAGATGAAGCCACTTATCAACTTGTGATAGGTTGAGAAATGAGTACATTTTGGTCAATGTGCCAAAGAGGGTGAGATTCAAATTTGAATTTGAGAGTTAAATGTTGAGTTTGACCTTTGCAAAGGGACATGTAAGAGCCATGTAAGAGCTCATAAATGCTTTGTTGGATGTACATGTCAACTTGTTTTTGAGTTCAAACTTGAGGGAATATTTCTCAAATATGCCATGTTGATGGAAAATAATGAATTTATAAATGAATTAAAATGCTTTATTGGTGCAAGTGGGAAAAGCTAGAGGATGTGATGGGTGGTTAGATTAGATTAATCAGGATTCACTTAACTTAGATGATGATTAGGGGATTTTAACTTATTTGATTTAAATACTTTGATTTATTTAAATCAAAAGGGATGCAAGGTGATTTGATACTTAATTAAATAAATGTTTGATTTATTTAATCAAGGAGGGTCATGTTAGGATCAAGTTGATTTATTTAATTTAAATTGATGACTTTAGGAGATTGACTGAAAAAACTTGATTTATTTGATGAATGGATGAATATGACTTAATCAAATGATTTACGTCAATTTCACGTGTCTACATTTTTTCCCTCTTTGAAGCAATGTACTTGTTGCGTTGGTTCAAAGAATAAACTTGCGCAATCAAAATTCATTTTTTTATATATTTTTTCAGATGCCCTAGTGGAAAGTAGTACACTAGTACATTGCCCCCTCGAGAGATCAAGTGAAAAGATTTGATTTGAGGATTGATCTTGCGATAAAGAGGTTTAAGATCAATGTTTATGGATGATGATGCAAATGAGATGGTCTTAAGATGCTTAGAATAACCAATCTATATTATCCTAAACTTAAATGATGATGTGATGCATGTGAAATGGATGAGATTGATGATGTGATATGCTATGATTATGCAAATGTATGATTTTATGAGATGCTTAGACTAATAGATCTATATTATGATGATTATGTATGTGAGATGATATGCCAACTGCTGATGGTTTGTGGATGCAAGATGGATGCACTGATGATGATGATTAACTAATCATGATGTGATGTTAGTGTGGAAAAGAAGAAATTAGGAAATGAGATGATGACAAGAGGATTCAACAAGTCTATGATCTGATGAGACTTTATTAGAGATGCTAATGATGATGACAGATGATGATTTTCTTATCAAGGATTGAGATTTTAAAAGGGCTACTTACCTTATGTTTGATTACACATGTAGATACAATGCATCAAGGTATAAAGAACTAGGATGGCATTGTACCTAGTGCGATGGACTTTTACTTGACAAATAGATAGGATTATTCTTGTTCACACTTGACATACGAAAACCTTGCTAGCACATACCTAACAAAGCAAGTATTCACCAAGTTATATTACAAGAGCATCCAACAAGCACAACAGACAAAAGATATGATTGTTTCCCCATTCCTTTCTCTCTAAACCCTTTGTTCGGATATCATCAAAAGGTCCTTCGAATGAACACAATAAGATAAATCAAAAGAAAATATTAAGCACGCAAACAAGCCAATGTTCTTCATACATCTAGCCAAAGGGATTTGTTTTGATAAGATAAGAATCCAAGTGATATCTAAAATGATGTCCATTGTTAGAACGATATATCCTAGGACTGCATTGTATAGGATGATGATGGTTTGATAAGTTGATTGATAGGCTATTAATATAAGGTTGATTGACATGTTTGCGAGTGATCAAGAGTTTGATTTTGTGTTTGAAGTTTGTTTTGCTGATTGTTGTGGTTGTTTCTATTTATGTTGCCAAAGGATGAATGTGACGATCAATTTATTATGGATGATTGATTATTTTAGGTGAAAGGGAGATCAGACGAATGGATTTTTTAAATATTTGGTCTTTTTTTTACATTTTGAAATGTTTTGAGGCTGTTTTTGGTGTTTTTGAGATTTTTACAAATGTTTTTTATTTTTGAATTTTGCAATGTTTTGGGGTTTTTTGAGATTTTAAAAATGTTTTTGGATTTTTTGTTTTTTATGAATGTTTTTGAATTTTGTGTCTCAGTGGATGATCAAAGATTAGCCTTCCTACGTTTAAGCTCAAAGACGATGTAGTTCGGATCTAGTGTTTTTTATGCTTTTCTGACTTTTTGAGTGTTTTTGGATTTTTTGCATGATTTTGATGATTTGGATATGGATATGTGTGATGATATCAGTGCTCTATTTTGGGATTTTTTTAAAAACCAAGCTAAGGTTGATTGATTAGATCGATGGATTGATGATGATAACATTGTTGAGGATACACAACAATGCAAGGATATTGTTAAGAAACACAAGGATTGGGATGGATATCCCAACATGACAAGGGATTCATGATGATAACATTGTTGAGGATGCAAAACAATGCAAGGATAGTGTTAAGAAACACAAGGATATGATGATTTTTTGATTGGATTTGATTAATCATGATTGATGAAGCTTGATTTTGGAACAAATTTTTTTGAATGATTTGATGTGACGTTTGAAGGGTGCATTAGATGTGACTGATAGTGATTGTTTGGATTGATGTTCAATTGAAAGATGAAGATTGATAAGGAATGTCTTCTCGTCAAAATATGCCATGGGCTAGTGATTTGGATTTTTTCTCACAAGTGGTGGAACAATTTGATTTCATGTTTGCCAATGTTTAGATCACCACATAAGTTGGAGGATATAGATCAATATTTATTCTCGAAGCAAGATGTACATATCTGCCCCCAGTGTCTAGTAATGTATGGAATGCAATGGGTGGATGTTTGGATAAGTGTATGGATGGATGGATATGAAAAGCATGCAAAGGATTCCAAGGATTATCTTGTGATAAGATACGGTGTTCAGATAAAGAATGTTCATTTGGATAATGCTTCATGGCTCAGATAATGCTGCATAGGATAAGATCAATTAAAATGGCCCATGTTAAGATGTTTACCATAAGCAAGTGTAAAGTGTGCTCCAAACTTTCATCAAGATCAAGATAACTTGGATGATGGATGCAGATGGATGAAAATGGATTGGATGAATGGTTTATGGATGAATGGAATGATGGATTTATTATGGATGGGATGAGGTGCTTTCCCCTGAAGTGGTGCATGTAGATGCTTGATTCTACACATGACGCCTTTTTCTAGGTTTTCATCATGGTACCTACCCAGAGTGTCGCCCATGCGGTTTTCACTAGAGGATGATTTTTTTCTTTACTGTTCTCAATCCTTTTTCTATTTTTTTTGGATTTTCATAGTTTTTGATTTTTTTATTTTTTCTGAAAGATTTTAAACTCATGTTGAATCACAAGGTGTTGCTGATGTAGATGCCCCTGTCATGATGTGCCATTGATAGCCTATTTGAAGAAGTTTCTTTGCTAAGATATGTGCACTTGAATACAACTTTTGAGATTCTTAATCTACTTTGTCGATACCAAAGTTAACTTTGTCTTTGTGCGCACATTGCGATAGAGTTCCTTTTGAATCCTTATGATGAAGGGTTGTTGCCAATACATGGTCAATATGAGAATTGGATATCATGCGTGGAGGAATGGATGGAGTGTGTTTAGGAATAAAATATGGATTGGTTGATAGTTTAGAACATTTGACTCTTCAAACTTGGGGAAGATGAGCAATGATGGGTGGATATGAAAGTGTGCATGGAATTAGGACCAACTATTTGATACACTTTGTACGTCACTTGAAAATCCTGCTTTTGCTTTTGCGGACATATTTGATGGATATATTTCTTTTTTTTATTTTTCCCCATAGTTTCTTTGACTAATGGAGTTTGATAGGGATAATCTTTTTTTCTATTCTTTGGTATCCACTTTTATTTGTTTGTCTTTCATGCTTCTCTACTTTTTCTTTGATAATGTTCCTTGTGCTTTGATTCAAATCTTTCTTTTGATGTTGGTCCCAATTCGTGGATGGGGTGATGGGTGGATGAAGATTCATGACGTGGTTGGTTGTAGTATTGGCATTGGTTTCACCATAAATATTTTTTGTGCTCCCTATGTTGACATTTACTTGAGACATAGTTTCCCCTAGTATTGTGGAAGTAGTACCTTCATGCTTTGATTCCACATGTTCTGAGAGATCTTGTTTAGAATGCATTCTCTGATAAATAACCACTACAAATGATGTTTCAATTTGTCATTCTTCTAACTCTAGATTATACTATTCTATCTGACTTATTTCTTTGAGCAGATAATGTTGGATATCTGCATACCTGATGTCCTCAGTTTAAATTTGGGATATATCTGATCCTGATGTTGATAACTTAGTTTCACTATAGGAATCAATAACCTGCTCTTTTGTGTAATAATGTCAGGAGTAAAGGGATCCTATTTTGAATGAAGATCATCAACATGTCCATCCAAAGAAAGCATCTCATGGGTAGATGGAGGAGTATGTGCTATGTGGGTATGATTATCTTGCATAGATAGGAAAGTTTCCATTAGATCATTGTAGTATCTTGTAGATACAAATTCTTGATCCTAAATAATTTTGGAATCACCTTTGACATGCTTTGGATCAAGTTCTTGACATGGGTCAATTTTAAAGGATGGATTACTTATAAGGAGTTCTTGGATGTCATCATTAGACATGGGAAGTGGCTCAATATCCTCTTTATCTTTGAGTGAATTGGGATCAAGTGTTGAGTTGAAGATTCCTTCAATATCGGCAATCATGAGGTCAAAGGATGTCAATATGTCTTGGAAAGGACCGTTGGTAGACTTTGGTGAGAGATATTGATCATGCTTTGGCATAAATTCTTGAGATATGTACTCTAACTTATGAGGTGATGTAGAGACATTTTCAACATGATCATTGGTTGATGCATCATTGGATGAGGCAAAAAAATCTTTATTGATGGATAGATCTTGAATATTGTTTTCAACAATTGCAGTGAAGAGATTGTGAATGTCTTCAACCATAGGGTCAAGTGATGTTGAAATTTCTTGAATTGTATCATTGTTGGGTTTTGTTTGTGGATTATGATCATGATTGAAAAGTGACTCTTGACCTATGTTGATTTGATCTTCGGATGAGATAGAAACATCTTCAATGTGCTCTTTGATGAATAGATCTTGATCATCACTTTCAACAATTGTGGTGGGGAGATTTTCAATGCTATCACCAGTGGTTGAATGTTCATTGTTATCCCCAATATTTATCATTTAGCGTGTTTGTGCTTGTGTTTGAGAGGCTTGGGCAACCTGAGAGGCTTGGGCAGCCTGAGAGGCTTGTTTCACTTGTTGAGCTTGTGTTTCCTGTTGCATTCCTAGATATTGTTGGATGGCCTTTTGGTAGGCCTGGTGAGCTTTTAGTGCAATGTTATATTGTTTTGTTGTGTTTGGTTTTGGTGGTAGTGGTGGTGGATTTGGAATTGTGTTGGATGTAGTGACAAGTCATTGAGATATGTTTGGAGTGATCATGAGGGTTTGAGATATGATGGGATTGATCGAGGTGATTGGAATGGTTGGAATGACTAAGGTGATAGGTCTTTGAGAGACCATATTTTGATTTTTTAGGATTGATGTTTTCATTTGATTAGATACCATCTGTTTGTGCGATGTTGATGGTATATTCAAAGGATTTGATGTGATGGCTTGATTGGTGTTAGGTGGATTGACTTGGATGGAGTGATTGGTGCTAGGTAAAGGGGGAAGCCCTGAACCAAGGAATGATGTTGATATGGGTAATGGTGGTGGAGATGTCTCTTGGCACAATGATTAAACTTTTTTGGTAAGTATAGCAATTTGATCTCGTCAAATTTGATCTTGATTTTGATCTTGACTTCGTTGATATAGTTGATTTGGTTTTTGTTCAAGCAAATATAGGATGCATACCTATGATTTTTGAATGGGATCATGGAAAAATTGATTTTGAACAGTGTTTTGATTTGGGATGGTGTTTAGATTTATAGGTTGAAATTGAACATTGTCTTGATTTAGGTAACTTTGATTTTGCATGGTGTCACCTTGTCTTGTATTCATTAACATCTTGTTTGGTCTCTGAACAACATTTGTGTGATTTGCAAACATATCTATCCCAATTTTTTCCAAGTTTGGATTCAAAATGTTCATGTTTGGTAAAGTTGTACTTGGTACATTCACATTTGGCATGTATGGATTTGGTGGGATGATGTTCATTTGAAGGCTCATGTATTGATTGTTCAGTTGACAAACTTGTAGGTTTGGATTTAGATCTACCATTGGGAAAGGTGTTACAATATTTTGAATGGGTATACTCACATTTGTTGTACCATCGAGGTTTGTGGGAGATAATGATCCCATGTATAGATTGTATAAATGTGAGTGTTGAACATCATTTGGCATTGTAAGGCTTTGATAGCTTGGTTGGTTTGGATTACTCATGATGTATGGATCAAGTTTGTATTCCATGTTCCTCTTGTGTTTTGACCTTGTTGTAAAAGTGACCTCTAATGTTCTTAGGACTAATGAAAAGATGAAATATGAAAAGGGGTGAATGATATGAGTTTTGAAAGTTTAGGAACTTTGGATCAATGCTAGACTTTAGGATTTGATTTTGATTGGTTTGATTGGATCATGAACTTGTAAACCCTAAGATGTTGGATGTGATCTTAGGATGAACTTGTTCAAAGGGGCAATAATTTAACTAGAGGTACAAGAAAGGATGCATTCCCATACTCCTAACTAAACAAGGTGATTTTGATTTTGATGATTTACCCAAGTCTAGAATGATGTTTCCAAAGCTCTAAAGTTGTTTAGGGAATGAGGATGATAAATGTTTGGGGTGGATGAAGTGTTTGATTTTTTCCTAAATGAATCTAGGAAAGACTTGTTTACTAGGCCAAGATAGTGAAGATCATGCCTTTCTCTAAGAGTAATTCAAACCACAAGACCAATGTTTTCTCAAAAGAAAATAAAAAGATAAAAAAGAACATGTGTGGTGTTGAATTTGAGTTAATCTTGGTTAATGACTTGCTTTTACCACAAACACACTTCTTGCTTAGTTTTCAAATTGAATGTCTATGTCTTAATTCCTTTTCATTCCACAAGGTCCATTATGTGAAAATCAAGGTTTCAAGAGCATAGGTTTCCTAATGTTGACCTTAGTAAGAGAAAATTGAGATGAAATACAAATTCTTAGAAGCCTCTAAGGATAAAATCCCAAGGGAAAGAAATACCATGTGAATTCATTCAAGGATATTTGCTTCTCCTAAAGGATTTGAGATTTGATGCTCATGTTGAATGTTGGGTTTCCAATGTTTCTGATCAAAGCATTGTGTTTTCGAACTGACTCACAAGCAATGTAACATCCTAGCTCAATTGGTATGTTTTTCTTGGTGGGATTGCATCATGCCCTTCGTAGTAGAAGAGATGATTTTACATGCAACCAAGGAAAAAATATAAAGGTATGCTAAGAATGAAGTCTTAACCTCTATATTTTAACTAAGATCAAACATGGCAAGTAACTTCTTGGAATCTAAGTTCCAATGCACCACTTTGATAAACTCGTTGGATGGACTAGTTGGTTACTACAAACAAGGGTTTTAGTTCAGACTTTCCATTCATGGAGATTGACCCATATGGCGAGAGTCCCCTTTTAGATCCATCTTGTCAGAGTCAACTGTGTGATACTGTTGTTTACTCCAATACCCACATTTATATCTTGGCTAGAAATACTCTCAGGTTCAGAGTATTATGGGTTGAGTCATTCCCTTGGGTGAGTAATTTTTCCTCAAGGAAAGCCCTCTAAGATAAACAAAAGAGAATAAACTTATTCATAGTTTGATCAACCCTTGTTTAGAAACAAAAGGAGAACACATGCAATAAATTTATTCACATTGGCACAATCTTTTGTTCAATTTTTAAACCCAAATTGAAGTGTGGAGATGATCACTTTATCTCAACCTAAGATTATCAAAAAGGCCTTTTGATTCTCAAGATCACTATGAAGTGCGAGAGAAGTGCATACATCCTTTTCAATAATATTAGTTTAAGTAAGCCATCATGAAAACAAAATTTCACATGTTCGTGTTAATTCCATAAAGCAATGATTTTGATTCACTATAAAGCACCAAAATGAGATATGAGAGTTCCCTTGTTCGATTTGTTAACCTCAACAAAATCTAGTCAATGTTGCCTAAAGTTCATTTTAATCCTTTCGCAATGAAATTTGAAATCCTAGGCAATGTTCGTTTTAAAACCCAAAACCAAAGATGAGTTAGCCTAAAATAGAAAATTAAGGCGTACGAAGAAATCTCCAAGCATTTTGAAATGTTCATTTTAAAGCCCAAAACCAAAGATGAGTTAGCCTAAAATAGAAAATTAAGGCATAAGGCAGAATCCCCAAGCATTAAAAAATGCTTTTGAATTTCAATTTTGATGTTCACAAAATCCCTTGCAAGCTCCAAATCCTCCTTGTTTTCCTTCTTCTCTTTCCTTCATTTTCCTTTTTCGCTTCCTTTGTTTTCCTTTATACCTATTCCATCAAACAATACAAAGTCATCACTAATAATAATTATGATTTTCAAGGGATCAATGATAACCTCATAATAAATATAGCTTTAAACCAACAAATTTTTGTGAGAACTTGATTCCCGTGTGAAAAAAAAATATCATATTTGATTACATATGCAAACTTGTCACACAAAGTTTTTATAATAAAACAAATGATTGTTAAGTATTTGAAAAAATAATATTTTAAGTTCTTAGCACCATTATGTGGATTCTAAATCTTGCATTTACTCAAAACAAACATTAGCGTTGTCATTTAAAACAAAGAAAAATAAGAACATCTCTATGAACTAATGAAACATGTTAATCATGTAATGAAAGGAATAAAGGAAACTAAATAAAACACACAATAACATGAATCAAACCCTATCCCATAGTGGATTGGTGCTTCTATGGAAAGAACCCCTTTCCCAATCCTTTGCTAAGCTCCATGATATTGATGATATGAAAATACTATGAAGATGGATTCAAATGACAATGATATGGGGAAAGATCTAAAGATTGTGGAGGATTTGTTGAAGAATGAAGCTTTCATTTATAGATTTTCAAATTGGAAGAGAGCTCAAAATAGAGGAATGTGGGATAATGATTTGACCAATGAGATGAAGAATCTTGTCAACTTGTGATAGGTTGAGGAATGAGCACATTTTGGTCAATGTGCCAAAGAGGGGGAGATTCAAATTTGAATTTGAGAGTTAAATGTTGAGTTTGACCTTTGCAAAGGGACATGTAAGAGCCATGTAAGAGCTCATAAATGCTTTGTTGGATGTACATGTCAACTTGTTTTTGAATTCAAATTTGAGGGAATATTCCTCAAAGATGCCATGTTGATGGAAAATGATGAATTTATAAATGTATTAAAATGTTTTATTGGTGTAAGTGGGAAAAACTAGAGGATGTGATGCATGGTTAGATTAGATTAATTAGGACTAGCTTAACTTAGATGATGATTAGGGGATTTTGACTTATTTGATTTAAATAATTTGATTTATTTAAATCAAAAGGGATGGAAGGTGATTTGATACTTAATTAAATAAATGTTTGATTTATTTAATCAATGAGGGTCATGTTAGGATCAAGTTGATTTATTTAATTTATATTGATGACTTTAGGAGATTGACCAAATAAACTTGATTTATTTGATGAATGGATGAATATGACCTAGTCAAAAGCATGATGTCAATTTCATGTGTCTACAAGCATCATTCACATGCCAGAAAATCTCTTGTCAAGGAGAGGCAAGCTCCTTTCAATATTTGTGTTCCTGATTCAGAATCCTGCTCAAATTTTTTGAGTTCTTCTCGCTTGTGGGTTGATGTGGCTTTTGGTTGTCCACATGGTCATAAGATTTCTCTTGCTCTTTATGAAACATCTTTCATCCCTAGTAATATTCCTATTTTTGATATTTCTAGGGCTCCCTTCATTCCAAATTCTTCATTTCCTTGCCTGACCACTTTTTTGAATGACTTGACTATTGTTCTCCCTAAACCTTTTGTACCTTTGCAGCCTCATCTCACTTTTCCTAATAATATCCCTATCAAGAAGAAGGTTTTTGTGTGCCCAAATGTAAATGGCGCTGATTGTATGGTGCAGAGGGTTCATTCAAAGTCCCAAATGCAAGGGAAGGATAAGGCTTTAGGTTTTAACGGGAAGAAATGGATTCTGAAATGAATCTGGACGAGTGATCAAGTCAATGTTACCCTTCCTCATGCCATGCTTTAGCCATAGACTAATGATCTTAAGGATGTTGCCCTAATTTGTAAGTTTTGGAAATTCATTCCAGATCTTGAATTTTTTTAAAGTTGAGTTTTTCAAACTTAGGATGCATCTAACCCTTTTTTCTTTCTAGATAAGGGAGAAGGTAAGGGATAAGGTTTCTTTGTTGTTATATTTTCTGATAAAGACACTAGAAATGTTGTTTATAGAAAAAAATCTTGGATTTGTGAAGGACACGGTTTATTTACAACCCTTTGGACTCCAAATTTTTTCCCTTCTCACACTAGGGTACAATTTGTTCCCTTTTGGGTTCAGTTACAAGGGTTACCTTTGGAGTATAGAGAGTCGAGTATTATTAAGGTCCTAGGAAATTAGTTAGGCATTTATCTAAATAATGATTCATTTTTTTCTCTAATCCATCATTACCAGTTAGGATTTGTGTGCTTATTGATGTTTCTAAGACTCTACCGGATGTTGTTAATATTAAGTCAAGTTGCAACTTATGGAAATAGAAGGTGCTCTTTAAGGATCCAAATCAATTCTACTTTTTATGTCATTCACCTATTCATTCCTCCACAAAATGTGTGGAGTTGGTGGATCAGAACATGTATGTTAATAGGAATACATCCAAAAGCTCTGTTAATTTATTGAATGATATATTGCTCATGGATTTTGCTACACCTAATAAGGAATTGTTTCAAATGATTGATTTTTCATTCATTTATAAGGTTTTTGATATCCACTTTAATTTGTATCAATTTATTAATTGTACATGTTCACAGTTTAATTCTCAAGGTCCTTCTACTGTAGGGATTCAATAGTGTGGGATTTCAAAAGTTCCATACATGAATTTTGTAGAAGGTTCTTTTTGTAGACATCTATCTTTGGGGGAAACTGAGGGCTTTCTCGTAAGTAATTCTAATAAGGGACATTGTTTATCCTTAGATGGTTTTATAAATGAAGGGTTAGCTATCATAGTTTTTGACTCTTATTTTAAGCCTATTATTATTTCTTTTGTACCTGGCTTGGAGAAATTATTGTTGTCACCTATGAAAATATTTCTTTCTTCCATTAAGCTCCTGGTTCCTCAGTTCAACTTTGATAGTTTTCAATAATTGAATCAATGTGCTTCAATGCTCAAACTTGGATTGTCTAATCAATGTGATGAAAGTATAAAGATTTTTTGTGACCAATAATTGGAGGATAATTATGTTTTATAGTCCCAGTTTCCTTTTGTTGATCTTATTGATCATTCCTCTACTTTAGCTTATGAGGAGGAGTTTGAGAAATTTGTTGATGAGGCTCTAGTATTTGTAGGTGAACAAATGATTGATGATATTGCTTTGGAGGTTTTTTGGGAAGGGGAGATTTCAAATGATTTGGTATCACTATCAATCTCCTATTCACCATTATACCATCCTTCAAGCAAAAAGTCTCCTACCAAAAGGGGTAGGAAATCTTTAGCTGTCAAGTTACAAGAAGAAATAGCAGCAAGTTTACATATGACATTAGATGCTCAAATGGGTATAGGTTTGAAACAAAAAAGACCAAGGAGAGCTTATTGCTCTCCCAAGTTTCAATGGGGATAATATTATGGAATGTCATAGGCATAAATTCCCCTGACAAACATGCACAAATCAAGCAACAATTGGATGCTTGTGGGGCAGACTTAGTTGCTCTTCAAGAAACTAAAATTTATGAGGAATATTTTCAAGTTATTACTAAGAACTAGAGAAAATGGAAAGCTTCACATTCACCCTCTTAGGGAGCCTCAGGAGGTTGGCTTACTCTTTAGAATGAAAAAATAGTTTGCATTAGTAATATCTCTTTTGATCATAACTAGCAACTAATGAAGATTAATCACTTTGTTTTATCTTTTTGGTTGCTCAATGTATATGGGTCTAACCATATAGTAGGGAAGAAGCTACTATGGGATACACTGAAACTGAAACTTGATGGTTTTGGGTAAGACAAAGTTGTTCATGCAGAGGATTTCAATGCAATTACAATTTTTCTAGAGAATAAAGGTGGTTTATGTCCTTCAAAGAAAGTTATAGAGGATTTTGTTGCTTTCATTCAAGATAATGCTTTGGTAGATGTAATTCCACGAGATGGTGGATATACCTAGACAAATAGGAGGAAGAACTTCCTTCAAATTTTGTACAGATTAGATAGGTTTTTAATCTCTCTAAATTGGGTATTAAGTGATCATCAATTTCAATCTCAAATCCTGCCTTTTGTCACATTTGATCATTTTTCTATTTCACTTGATTTGGTTGCATAACAAGGTCAAAGTTTCAATCCTCTTTTAAGTTTGAGACAATGTGGTTTAGACATCTAGATCTTATTCTCTTGCTAAAACAATGGTGGTTGGGTGTGCCCTTTATTTATGGTTCTAGAATGTTTCAATCAAATAAGAAATTAGAGCATGTGAAGCAATAGCTAAAAACCTAGAATCAACATGTTATTAAAAATGTATTTGTACAGAAAGAATCAGTTTACAAAAAGTTAGAAGTAGTAAAGGAAAACACTATTACTAAATGGTCTTGATAATGCATTATTTGAAGAATAGAGAAAATTATGAGAGGAATGGAAGGAGTTTTTATTGAGAGAGGAGGTCTACTAGAGACAAAAATATTGACAATTATGGCTAAAAGATGGAGATAGGAATATAAATTATTTCCATATATCAGCACAAATAAAAAAAGCAAAAATCTTTTTTTCTCAATTAAAGATAACTAGTGTGACAGGAGCTTTGCTTACTTAAGAGGCAGAGATTCAAAATGGAGTCAAGTTTTTCCTTGCTCTATTATCTACAAATAATAATGACAATACTATTTTAGTAAGAGAAAGAGAAGAGATTTTTTAGGATATCCCTAATTTGCTATCTCATGAAGATAATGTCAGGTTGATGGCTCCTTTTTCACTTAAAGAATTAAAAGACAGTGGTTTTCTCCATGTCTCCTAACACAACACTAGGACCTGATGGTTTCACTGCCATCTTTTATAGAAAATGTTGGGAATTTTTTAGAGTTGATATTCTTAATGCTTTGGAGGAATCAAGAAAATTAGGAGGTATGGTGAAAAAAATTAATGTGACTAATATTGTCATCATACCAAAAATTAAAACTCCTAATACTTTCTCTGATTTTTGGCCTATTTCTTTATGTAATACAATTTATAAAATATTCATAAAGGCCATTTATCTTTGATTACATCCTCTTCCACCTTCAATCATCTTTGACGAATAGGGGTTTTTTTCCTGGGAGAGAAACATTAGAAGGATCAATCATTGCCCATGAAACTTTTCACTACATTGCTGTAAATAAATTATCTACAATGATTATTAAACTTGATACGCAGAAGGTATATCATAGGGTTGATTGGGATTTTTTGAATCAGGTGCTATTGAAGTTTAGTTTTTCTCCTAAGTGGTGTAAGTGGATAATTGCATGTTGTTTGGTGCTAAGTTTTTGGTTTTATTAAATGGATCAACAATTGGATTTTTTGGATCTACCCAAGGGGTCCATCAAGGAGATCCATTGTCTCCATTCATATTTATCATTTTAGCAGAATTTTTGAGTAGGTATTTTCTCAAAGCTCATACACATGGTCTCATTCGAGGTGTCTCTATTCCAAATACTAATATATCAGTGACTCATTCTCTTTTTGCTGATGATACTTTGTTTTTTTTAAAGCCTCAATAAGAGAAGGTTTGCAGATAAAGTATTTATTGGATAAGTAGATTATAACTTCAGGACAAAAATTAAATGAAGGAAAGTAAAAAATTTATGTGTTCAATACAAATTCTATTATTGAAAATCAAATAGTGAATCTTTTTTGTTTCCAACAAGCCTAGTTACAAGGTAAATATCTTGGTATCCCATTCTTTACTGGTCAGAACAAGATTACTTATAGGAAAAAAAACATTCAAACCATTCAAGCTAAAAAAATTTCATGGAAAGGTAGATGGTTATCTTTAGCAGGGAGAATCTTACTGGTAAAATTTGTAGTATCAATGATTCCAAATTACTATATGGCAGTTCTAAAAGAACTAAAGTCCGTTTTTCAAATTCAAAACCTAATCAAGAAATTTTTATGGTTGGGTAATTTGGATAGAAAAAAGAAAATTCCCCTGATATCTCCAGAAAAAATGTGTTTAGAGAAGTTAAAAGTTGGAGCAGGCCTTCACAATTTGATAAATAGAAATTTGGAACTAGGAGCTAAAATGGTTTGGTGAATGTATGTTAAACCTACAATTAAGTGGTGTCATCTTATGTAGAGAAAATATCTAGATAACCATTGTCCATCAAGAATTTTTACTATTGCAAATCCACCTTTAGGGTCTACAATGTGGAATTTTTTGGTCTCGTGTAGGAAATTTATCTTACCTCATCTAACTTGGGAAGTGAATGATGGTAATGAAGCCTCATTTTGGAATGATTCTTGGAATGGGTACCAGAATCTAGCTGTAGATTTCAATTTTGAGAACACTGCAAATTTTTTGTCTAAATTTTGGGGATCAAAAGTGAAAGATTATGTTCAGAATGTCGACTCAATGATTGGAAAATTCAAGTGGAAGGAATTTTCAAAAGAGGCAATATATGAGAATCATAAAGATCATATTTCATCTATCCTACAAGGAAGAGTAGTTTATTTTTCATCCAAACCTGATAGATTAATTTGGTCTAAAGCAAAAATAGGTTGTTATACAGTTAAAGAGGGGTACAAATCAATTTCTCAAGCATCCCTACAAGTATCACAACAAAGAGCCTATCATTTTTTTTTGGTATTCAAAAGTTTATCCTAAAGCAAGTTGTTTAGCTAGGCTTGCAATTCAAAATAAAATTCTAACAAGTGATTGTGAGCAAGATTTTTACTTGGCTATCTGAATCAACACAACAGATTATTAGTTAAGTTAGCCAAAAACAATAATCAAACTCCCTATGAAGTTCTTAATCACATTAAGACAAGGAAACATGATAAAAAGCATTACAAAGAAATGATAAACATGTAAACCTATCTAAAATGGATTAAACCATCACTTCATAGGGGAATTGGTGCTATTGTGGAAAATAGCTCTTTTGCAACCCCTTTGGATAAGCTAAATGATGAAATTGCTTTGAAGATGATATGAGGTGGGAAAAATTAGTTCTCAATTGAAGAGAGTGACTTTTCATAAGATTGTAGATCATTTGATGAAGAATCAACCCTCTAATTATAGATCCTCAAGTTGAAAGAATGCTCATAAGAGAGCAATGTGGGATAAAGATTGGACCAATGAGATGAGGCCACTTGTCACATTATGATAGGTTGAGGAATGTGCAAGTCTTGGCCAATGTGCCAAAGAGGGGGAGATTCAAATTTGAATTTGTGAATTAAATGTTGAGAGGGGGACATGTAAGACAGAAGTTATTGCAATGTTGGAAGGGACAAGTCAACTTGTCTTCATATTCAAACTTGAGGGAATATTCTCAAAAGGATGCCTTATTGAGAGAAAATGATAATTTTATAAATGACTTAAAATGCTTTATTGGTGCAAGTGGGAAAAGCTAGAGGATGTGATGGGTGATGAGATTAGATTAATCAGGATTAGATTAGCTTAGATGATGTTTCGATGCTTTGACCCATTTGACTTAGAAATTTTTATTTATTTAAATCAAAAAGGGATGGAATATGCATTTGGATTTTAATTAAATAAAATTTGGTTTATTTAATTAAAAGGAGGGTGATGTCAATATCAAATTTTATTTATTTAATATAAGTTGGTGACTTTAGGAGATTGATAAATAAACTTGCTTTATTTAATGAACGGATGAATATGACCTAATCAAATGCATTATGCCAATTTTGCATGTCTACATTTTGCCCCTCTTTGAAGCAATGTACTTGCTACGTTGGTTCAAAGAATAAACTTGCCACGATCAAAATTGAAAATTTTTATGATATTTTCTGATGCCCCAGTGGAAAGTACACTGGTACATTGCCCCCTCGAGAGATCGAGTGAAAAGACTCGATTTGAGGGTCGATCTTGCAATAAAGAGGTTCAAAATGGATGGTATGGATGATTGCAATGATGATGCAAATGAGATGATGATGCGATAATGACTATATGATTATGTAATATATGTTTTATGCAAATGTATGATTTATGAGATGCTTAGACTAACAGATCTATATTATGATGATGAACATGCATGTGGGATGATATGTCTATATTATGATGATGAACATGCATGTGGGATGATATGTCGAATATTGATGGTTCGTGGTTGCAAGATGAATGCACTGGTGATGATTAACTGATTATGATGTGATGTTAGTGCAGAAAAGAAGAAATTAGATGATGACAAGAGGATCCAACAAGACAACTTTATGAGATATGATGATGAGAAATGGTGATGAAAAATGGATGATTTTCTTATCAAGGATTAGGATTTTAAAAGGGTCACTTACCTTATGTTTGATAACACACATAAGTATGATGCATCAAGGTATAAAGGACTAGGATGGTGTGGTACTTAGTGTGATAGACTTTGACTCGACAAATAGATAGGAGTATTCTTGTTGACACCTGATATACAAAAACCTTGCTAGGATGCACTTTAGAAGTTTCAAACATCTCAGACCAAAACACGGAAAGGTATAACCAATGAATGCAATAGTTAACAAGTTGTCCAAAACATCCTCTATACATATCTAATAGAGCAAGTATTCACCAAGGTTATTTTACAAGAACGTCCAACAAGCACAGCAGACAAGAGATAATGATCATTGCCCAATTCCTATCTCTCTAAATCCTTCATTTGGATATCATCGAGAGGTCCTTAGAATGAGTGCAATAAGATAAATCAAAAGGAAAGATCAAGTACGCAAACAAGCCAATATTCTTCATATCTCTAGCCAAAGGGATATATTTTGATAGGATAAGAATCCAAATGATATCCAAAATGATGCCCATTGTCGAAATGATATATCCTAGGACATACATTGTATAGGATGATGATGGTTTGATAAGTTGATTGATAGAGTATTGATATAAGGTCGATTGACATGTCTGAAAATGATCAAGAGTTTGATTTTTCCTTTAGAAGTTTGTTGTTTCGATTTTGATTTTGCATTTGAAGTTTTCTTTTGTCGATTATTGTGATTGTTTTTGTTTGTTTTGCCAAAGGATGAAGGTGATGATCAGTTTATTATGGATGATTGATTATTTCGAGTGAAATCAAGATGGGATGGGTGGATTTTTTATTTTTTTATATTTGGATGTTTTTGATGTTTTTGGAATGTTTTGAGGCTATTTTTTTTTGGGTTTTTGTATTTTTCAAATGTTTTGACTTTTTTGATTTTGTGTGATTTTGAATGTTTTTAGATTTTGATTTATGATGCAGTTTTGGATTTTTCTTAGTTTTTAATGTTTCTTGATGTTTTTAATTTTTAAGTGTTTTTGATTTTTGATGTTTTGGATGTTTTTGGATTTTCACATGATTTTGATGATTTGGATATGGATATATGTGATGATATCAGTGCTCTGTTTTGGGTTTTTTTTGAAAACCAAGCTAAGGTTGATTGATATGATTGGTGGATTGATGATGATGATAACATTGTTGAGGATACACAACAATGCAAGGATTGATTAATCAAGATTGATGACAATAATATTGTTGAGGATGCACAACAATGCAAGGATTGATTGATCAGGACTAATGATGGTAACATTGTTGAGGATGCACAACAATGCAAGGATAGTGTTAAGCAACATAATGATTGGGAAGGATATCCCAAGATTATGGATTGATTAGATTCAATTGATCAGGATTGATGATGATAACATTGTTGAGGATACACAACAATGCAAGGATAGTGTTAAGCAACACAATGATCGGAAAGGATATCCCAAGATTATGGATTTATTGGGTTCGATTGATCAAGATTGTGAAGCTTGGTTTGAAACAAAAGATGTTTTGGATGATTTGATGTGACATTGAAGGATGCATTAGATGTGACTGATATTGATTGTTTTGATTGATGTTCGATGAATGATGAAGATTGAAAAGGAATGTCATCTTGTCAAAATATGCCATGGGCTGGTGATTTGGATTTTATTTTTCTCACAAGTGTTTTGACCAATTTGATTTCATGTTTTCCAATGTCCAGATCACCACATAAGTTAGAGGATATAGACCAAGATTTATTCTCGAAGCAAGATGTGA
>VDFB02060247.1:76536-133202 GCA_007258455.2 Sequoia sempervirens | reverse complement strand
GAGAGAGAGAGACCTAAGAGAGGGAGAGGGGGTAGGAGAGAGAGTCTTGAGAGAGAGAGGGTAGAGGGTAGAGGGTAGAGGGTTTAAGGGTTTGGGGTTTAAGGGTTAAGAGTTTAGGGTTTAGGGTTATGGGTAGAGGGGAGAGAGAGGGAGGGAGTGGGAGAGAGATAGAGGGTTAAGGGTTAAGGGTAGTGTTGGTTGTTTTTACTATAACTAGGTTGGTATTCTAATCTACCTATGGAATTTCCAATTCCAATCAAGGGCATCTCGAAGGACCTAGACCAACTAACGAGGATTTTAAAGACCTCCTACACTTTGGGTTCTGCAAGACTCAGGAGGGTGATCCCTTAATGTGTTTACAACCTCTGCACCATTATCATAAACAACATTAACAATGACAAATAATCTCATTTAATAGCTCAACATAATAGGATAATACTGAATAGAATTGGATATTCATCAGTAATATCAACTATTTGGAGCATGAGATAACTACAACACATTCCACAGTGTAAAATAGTCATTGATTTGTAATTTGTAGCAAGCGTTAGGTAAAGACAAACAAAATATTAAACCATACAAATTAGTACAACTTAGATCAGTGCCATATATCCATTGAGGGAGTCAAATAAACATCTAAGGGTTTATGACAGATTTAACACATAACATATAAGATCCTTGAGAAAATTGCTTTACAATTTAATCAACATGTATTCTAACCCAATAATAATTATCAAATCCTTATACAAAACATATCCACCTACAATCCCATTCAAGCATTTTAATTAATTCCTTGAATTAAATCCAAAACATAAATCATACACACCACAACAGTGAGATGAATGAGACAACCCTTGATTATCTTATTCAAAATTAAGATATGCATGTACAATGGAGAGACATGAGTTTGAATTAATAATTTCAATTCAAATGCTATTACTATCATAAAACATCAAATCCCCATGAATTCAAAACCTACTACAGAATGACTCAAAACTTAAATTGCATTTTCTTTAAAACCATCAAACTTTACAATTTGCTATGCAAATCTACCTAGAATCGACCAAAAAATATCTAACTTGCTAACCCGTACTTCTGACCTTGAAATCCTTCTTATAGAAAATGAAGGAGCAAACAAGCATCAAGCCAAAAAGTACCTCTCATTTCACATGCTTTTCTTCATAAAACTCTTGAGGACAACAGCTATACCTTCTTTATTTATTATCCTACACCCTATTCATGCATCCTACAATTACAACAGTATCCATGGGGCCTCTTACACAAGCTATAGTAATCACAAAAAGTGTAAGAGCCCCTTTATATCATGTTTGGACTACAAAACCCTCAAAAATAGGGTAACCGGGATGTATGCAAAGAAATAAAGTTTTCTAACTCAAATCAACGCCTTAAGCCCTCAAATCAGATTCAAATAAAAGATAACACAAATATTCACAACCTGGAATTGATTTCAGATCAAAATAGGGCTGCATGTGACCGTACAGTGTTGCATAACAGGAAAAATACCAAATTTTTTTAAAAAACACAGATTTTCGAATGTCAAGAGCTTGTATTTTAAATCCTCAACCATCAACAACCATTACAATGATCACTTTATGCCTTTTAAAGGCCTTTACACATCAACAACTAAACAACAACCTCTACAACTAACTTTTTAATCTTTTATGATCACATGAAACATAAAACACACTAATTTCAAGGTTGTTAACATCACTATTGAAATGTTTTAATTCTTTGACCTTTCAAACATTAAAAAGTACATCATTAAATTAATTATGTAATGGCATAAAAATTAAAAATATCATGAATTAATTATGTAACCACATAAGTCAAATATAATTCTATCAAAGAAATTAATATCAAATAGATAATATAATCGCATAACTCATACATTTCAATGTCATTGATCTTCTTCTTCATCAACACTTTTAATGCATCATCCGATCCGTTCAACATTGTAAGGATTGGTCATATCATCATCATCATCATCGATATCAGTTTTGATAATGTCATCATCCACATGGATATCATCTTCATGAACATTAACTCCTACATCATCATGATCTAGTTCCTCCTCTTCAACATCTTCGTCGGGACATCATCAATGGCGGTGATCATGATCATCATCTACATCATCTTCTAGTTCTTCGGTATTTTCTTCTTCCACCATATTATACTTTACCGGCCTTCCTCTTGGATCATGTCTAACAAAAAATGACCAACCCAGTTTACTTGGAACCTCTGAGTAAAATACCTGCTCACATTGGCTTGGAAGAACATAGGGCTCATTTCCGGCTCACTCAATCAACCTTGTATTAACCATGGTAAATCCATTATCATGTTCAATAACAATTCTCTCAGGATCATTTCAAATTCCAATCATATGGCTTTGTACACCATAGGATGACGAACAAAATTAATCTGAAGGACTTAAAGTCACACTCAAGTATATCATCCAAAATCACATAGTATCAATTTTCTGAGACTTCTGGATATATGTCACTTCTAGATGAAACATTAGTCACCTGAAAGACTGCAGTTATACCAGAATCACAAGTTTTCTTTATGTCATCCAACATTTTGATTCAAAATTTACAACCATTGCACCACATAGCTTTGTGGTGTTTCACCTGCAATATGTCAAACATGTAAAAATTATTGCAATATCGTCAGTTGATAAACATATTTATTCTTGGCTGAATGTATGCAAAGAAAACAATCTCAACATATATATACATCAATATACTTGAAAATAATTAAATAATATGGGTGATTAATATATTTATATGTACCTATTTATCTCTTAAACCATATGCTAAATTAATTTTCCTTTGTGTAACATTGAAATCTCCATTACAATGAGCTTTTTTAACTAATGAAGCCACACCTCCCCATGTTAATGCGTGACCAGATTGTTGACATCATTCAATCCATACCGTCATCCAATCAAGATTGTTGGCGACGTACAAATGTAGTGCATTCCACTCTCGACCAATTGTATCAAAAAAAATTGAAATTCACAAACAATGTATAATTAGTTAAATACCATATTATACAACCTTAATTTATAATTGATGTATATTGAAGATTAAAAATTAAATAAGTACAATATACATAAAAACCATATGTAAAATGTATTCCAATTAATCTCCATGACCATCTTATAATTATCTCTCACTTTCCTCAATCTACCTTTCCCCATCAGGTACTCCCCTTCGAATTTGTTAATGGAGTTGGGATCCCAAATGCGATCTACATGGATCTTTGCTGCAAACTTAGGAAGATATTCACTAATGTACACCATGGTGGTACATACCATATATCCCTCCACCCGAGAACCCTTAGGGGTCCTGTGCTCTTTGTCTAACAAATCCTTGAATATTTCAAATTGCCTCTGTCAGCCATCCCATTGACATTATGCCGGGTCCACACAATTCAATCTCCTCAACTTGGTGTATGAGGTAGTGTTCTTGTGCATTGAAAAATGTAGAAGGTAGACACTTTTGCATTTCACACATTAGACGAAGAATTTTTCTCTTCCAATAATCTATATCTTCTTTATGGATTTCTTTAGATGATAGCCATCTACAAGTGATTCAAAGCACAAATATATTAACTAGATTTAACAAAAATATACAATATATTACATAACAAGTAAAACAAATGGAAAATATAAGATCTATACAATGAATTGAACAAATATAAGCTACTTACCTCATGTATTTTCCAAGATCATATATAACTTGCTTGACATTGTTGTCAAAGTTGTCTAGGAGAGATAGAGGTAGAATGTACTGCAACAATTATAAAATGATCTTTTCATTATTTTTCTAAAAGTAGTAAACATAATACACTGAAAAGTACATGCATTATACAAGTATATATAATATACCATAATAATTACCTTAATGAAGGTATTCCAATCATGTGTTTTCATCCCTGACCCAAATTCACCTTTCTTTGTTATTATATTATTTATGTTCGCAGCAAATCCTGTGGGAAATCAAATTTTTCGTATGACTTCTTTTATAGAATTTCTTTGCTGCTCCGTTAATAACCAAGGAAGGGCACTTATATTAATTTGGTCTCCATCGCTATTTAATTGAATGAAAATTTTCATTGTATTATTGGCTTCCTAAATGTCACTACAAATTTTGACAATTTTTTCTTTGTCATGCCTTCCATCCAATATTTTCCATAGCGTTTCTATTATATTTTTTTTGATATGCATTGTATCAAACAAATGTACAATTTGTAGCTGATCATAGTAGGGCAACCTACTAAATTGTCTAGGATAACTTTTTAGTCCCTGTGGAAGCCGACCATTAATTCCTTGATGAACTTCAGTAGTTCAATACTTATGATTTCTATGGAGGAAGTGCCTATACTCATCAAACACCTGCTTTCCTAAACTTGTTGAAGGATGAGATTTCATCTTTGGACCAAAAATTGGACATGCAAATTTTCCCTTTGTTTGAAGACCTGCAAGATCATATATAATTGGATTTAAATATGTCAATTTTTATAATTATATATAATGAATAGATTATTTTAAAACATGCAAGATATCTACTTCATAAAATTAAATATTGTTAAAGTATAGTCAAACGTTATAACATACCACAAAAATGTGTTAGCCTTGGGGCATCATGAATTGTCCATACAAGCATTGCATGGAATTGAAATTGTCTTTGTCCTATTGGTCTAAATACATCATACATAGTGACGCCATTCCATAGCTTTAGTAACTTGTCGATAAGAGGCTCAATATATACATTCATATATTTAACTTGATACTTACCTAGTTGAATGAACATAAACATTACATAATTATTATAACCATTTTATTACAATATATATAAATTAATGTACATGACTATTGAATGAAAAAAATATAAGTCATTATGCAAAAAATAAGACAAATGAGATGCTACTACGTTAAAGAAAAATTGATGTAAACAAATACCTGGAACAATCATTGAAAACATTATGTGCTCCCTCTTTATTGACATCCATGGAGGAATGTTATTGTTGATAACAAAAATAGGCCACACCGAGTAAATAGATCTTAGCTCTCCAAATGGATTGACACCCCGTCGCTCCCAGCCAATGAAAGTCTGAGATTATGAGGTTCTTCTTTAAAGTGTGGCCATTTTTTCTCCATGTCTCTAAATATAGAACCATCTGCAAGCATTCGAAGAATGTCATCTCCACTTCTATTCTATGCATGGTAATCCATAAGTGCGCTAAGCTTTAGCACTTGAATAATCGTTGCATACATGGAATAATGGGAATATATTTGAAGGCACAAGTGCCTTTTTTTGTTAGTTGATCTATTTGATATCTACTGATATGACATTTTGGGCATTCTGTTGCAAATTCCTGTTGTTTGTGATATATAATACGATCATTGGGACATGCATCTATTGCTTGATACTCCATTCTGATATCTTTCATAATGGCACATAAATCTCGGTATGAGCGAGGTAAAATATTTGATGGTGGTAACGAAAATTCACCAATCAATCTACAACAAAAAATAATTTGTTCATATAAAGAATATTAATGGTACATATTTCATCCTTTATTTACTAGTGATGAACTAACAACAATTAAAATAGATGAAAAAAGATGACATATATGACATACCTTAACATCCGTGAGATTGCTATGTTTGATAAACCATTCATAACCTTCAAGTTCAATAGAAACAATACAATAGAGAGAAGATTTGTTTGAGAGCCTTCATAAAGGGGCGCGTATGCCTTCTCAAGTATAGGTAAATCATGAACATCATCAAAGTCATCTCGATCATCATGATCAACTCTGCCATTAAATGTGTCATGGATCAATGTATCTGTACCATCATCTTCAACTGTGTTTTTTGGCGCATGATCATCTTCTTCCATAGGATCATTAACTTCATCTTCGATATTCACAGTTCCATGTTCGTTCGCTTGCAAAACCACATTCTCTGGGCCGTGATAATCCATATCATGTTTGCTAGGGTGCCCCACCTTTATAATAATGATAGAAACAAATAAACCATGATCATGATCAAGTGATTATATATATATATATAATGTTAAAATGATATAAACATTTACAAATTCAATCAATATAAACACATATAATGAACAATTTACCAATGGATGATAATCATTCCCCCCTTCAACATGACCATGCTACCTACAATGTTTCTCAGTTGTGATTAAAAGTCTTCTCGTCTTTAAGCCCTTGAAATTATTGCAAGGACAATAACATTTCCCATCACCCTTTTTTTTCAATCTAGCCCACAATCTATCAAGTGTCTCTTCATTTTGTTCTGGACTAATATTATCTGACATGATTTTTCTTTACCAAGCTTGACTATTTAGATCTTCAAAAAAATCAAACTCACACTCCAATAATTTTTATTCATAGACAGGTAACAAAATCTAATAATTACGATATTTTACACCAAAAAAATTTGGCATGCAACCACCCCTGCAAAAGAGAAGATAGTCTAAAGTTAATGACGCCAAAAAATACTTTAAAATGCTAATTCCAAAACTTATTAAATTCTGATTTGACTATGATTTCCAACCGTTAGACTCCTAAAATTTGAATATATGAACTTGATCGCAAACTTCCTACAATGATGGAGGTAGCGAGCTAGTAAGAGCAAGTGACCCATTCCTAAGGAGCAACAAGTTGAATCATCATTGCTAATGTCAATACAGATTTATCCTTTTAGTTAAAGATGTAATGTGTCACTTCTTATGACAAGCTTATCCCTAGGACCCTCAACATTGAGAGAGCCCTAATTGCACAAGGAAGCACACACTAGTAGAATTTGGCAAATAAATGACTAGGTGACTAAAAATTTTAGTCACAACAACTAAAAATGACTAAATTCTGCTATTTTTTGCAACTCAGCTATAAATGAGTAAATAAATTACTAGTTTGGTCGTTGATTAAAAATTATTTAGTCACACAAATAAAAATGACTAAATAGTTAGTCATTTATTTAGTCACAATCCATTTGAATAAATCATTTAAGGAATCAAGAATATAGCATGCCAAAATACTCTAAAAATTTAATAAACATACCCTAAAACTTTTGTCAAAATCTTATTTTCAAGCGTAGCCCACCAGAATGGAGATTTCATTTTAATAAACATACTCTAAAACCTTCATCAAAACATTATTTTCAAGCATAGACCGCTAAAATGGAGAAGTGTTTCAATAAAGAATGACAAAGAATAGTGAGGAGATGTACGTGAAAGGAGGCATAGGATTCATTGATGCTTATCTCATTCCTGCTCTGCTCAACAAATCTTACATTGTTCCCACTACTATTTGTAATCTAGGTATTTACTTGACATATATTTGCATAATATCAAATTCCTTCAGAGGCTTTTGAAGTATCAATGTATCATATATAGGGTTTAGAATGATTTCTTTTAATTAAAAAAATAAATAAATGATGCATTTCCCTGTAATTAGATAATGTGGAGATCTCCTAAATCTGCCCCAGCACACTATCCTCTTTGGCACTATATTCATTACTCCAGCTACTAGGATTTTGCATGTGACATCTTTAATATCTTCATGACCATGGATTTTAAATAGATCTCAGTCTTACTTTAATCCTTTTCATGGTAACCGTTGAGTTCCATAATCCACCTTCAATCTCTTCTAAGAACGTTGTCTTAAGCTAGACATAGTATGCATATAAAAAAGTCCTTCATACCTGCCATTGTTCCAAACCACCACTCACGCCTTGCTTAAAATGTTTTCCTCCATAAGCACAATAGCATGTTTTAAAATCATGGTTGCAGTGATTGACCATTAAGGTCACCACTTTCATCAAGATACAATGAGATTTTTGTCTTCAAACTCAAGGCATTATGCAAGATAACATTGTGAATTGTTTGTTATGTATGATTTTATTTTTTGCACATTTCTACTTTGCTAACTTCCTTTAAGACTGGGTATTGCACCCTCAGCTACAATCTCAAACAACTCACTCACTATCACTTGAAGATTCCTTTCATGAGCATCCTTCTATAAAATCAAACTATGCCCTACAGACTGCCTACTTACTATAGAGGACTCATTGTTTCATGGTATTGTTGATCTTAAGATCCTTCAACCTTAATGACACTACTTCACAGTCCACAAGGTATTATTCACTATTCTCCCATCTTTGATGAGTCTCAAAACACTGCTCAAACATGCAATCCACTACCTCGATTATACATTAATGGCTAAGAAGAAACATTGAACCTAAAACCTGTTTGTTCCATAATAAAAAACATTGAACCTATGATTACCACTGTTACTTCATTTGGACAGTCATTCCCTGATTGAATTTTCCTTGTGTAACACTACCAAAAGCATTTGAAAAACCCTTAAAAGCATTTGAAAAACCCTTAAGGTCAGCAAGGGGGTAAGGAAACTCACTGTTAAAATCTCCACTTTACTATGAGAGGTTTGAGCTTTATTATCTTGTCATTGCTCAACCTCTTTTTGACTGTCACATCTCAAGTGACTATCATTCTTCTTACTGTAGATTGCATTTACAAATGTCACTAAGCTACATAGTGTGCTTTTTATTGGCTACAATCTTTAGATTGCAAGATTTTGTTATTAGCTACAATGTCTCAATCTTTCTAGTATTGCAACCTCACTAATCCGTAGAGTTATTGTTTATGTTTCTACGGAGGCCTAGGGTTTGTATGCTAATCATGCTCTTACCAATGCTTCTATTGGTATTAAAAAACAACCTTAAATCTTGGGTCAAAAAATTAGTTGTCTTGACAAAGTTGTGGTATGATCTTGGATTGTATCCTAGAGTGTGTGGGAAGCTTGTGTTTGATCATTAAGGTATGTAAACCTGATTAGGGAAATGTATCCTATATAGCATGGGTCTTGCTTTAATACTTTCCATAATGGTTATTAGTAGATCACATTATTATAGTTTGTGGTAACCCAAGATTGCATTCAAGTATGTAACAAACTTGGTTTGTAGTTTAAGCTATACACTTTTAAGTAACATTCATAAGGTTTAGAAAATCTTGATCACTCTCTAGAATAGCCCATTAAACATGGGTTGTGCTTGAATGCACTACATAATTGATATAACACAACCACTCTGCATATCAACCAGAGTTATAGGCTCTTTATTGCAGCAAGAGGTAATCACTCTTGGATCATGCTATAATTACATTGTAACCTGTTAAACTTGAGACAACCTAAATGCACCCAATGATGATTGACACCTACATTATACAACCTGAATTAACTATATTATATGAGTGCCTCCATTTCTATCACAACATAGCTACATTAAACTTAGGTCACACATGAAAGCATCATGTATTTGTTATAGAAAAATTGTGCCACATGACCAATAGAGTTATGGATCACATAATTACAGTCACAAGAATCTGTTCGTTGGTTGTGATCTTATGGTGATTCCACACAACAAAATATGGACATGAAATTCTCAAAACCCTAAACCTCTAAAAATGAAATCGGATATGTTGCTTTAAAATATGATTTTCAAACCTGGAACTACAAATCTGACTTCACAACTGAATTCTGCAAAAAGACAATGACTACCCTCAACTTGGTGATATCTTCTTGAATTTTTTCTGATTTTTCCCAAGAAAATCGTCCTTAGTTCTCCACAAACTGTCTCAAGTAGAGCAAAACACTATCTCAATAAATCAGTGAATTCACTTTTCTTTATGTCGGCCACAATTTGATTTTTTTCTTATTTTTCGTGTTTGTCAAAATTTCGATGAACTGCTAGTCGAAATTTCGACGAAACCCAGGTTCGTCAAAATTTTGACGAACGTTGAGGATAAACTTTTAAAAAATTGAAAATTACACATCAAATTTTACAAGCACTTGACAATACATCAAATTATGCATATTTCATTGGAAATTTTCGTCGGATTTTGCAGTCAAATGAGTTAGTGTCAAAAACTATCTTCCATTTGGAGCTTTTCAGCTCCACTGGCATCACGAACCCTCGCATTTCCAATTCTTCTGTAGAGACAAGAAGAATGAATCTTGTCATCACTCACACAGTCCTAAAAAAAACCCAACCACTGCAAACAAAATGAATAGGACGAAGCCACCCAGAAAAAATAAAGATTTTGGCGATAGTACTAAACCTCCAACCTATGCAAACTATCCATCAACCTTAGAGAACCATCATTATGTGAAACGTTGATGATATATAATGATGAAAGAAGATGCCTAGAAATTTCTTACAGGCTAATTTCCACCTCATCCACAACCAACTTACGCAACCCCTTCGGCCACCCACATTATCACTCAAGGAGTGTGGTGGCGCCCACCCTGCCACCCACATGATATATAATATATTATTCTACATTAAATTATATATATATTTTTGATGAATAAGAGGTAAAATTATATTAAGCTATAAAAAAAAAGGGTACATTGTGTTGCCCATCAGGAAATATCCTTCACAACCATACATATACAAAACATCCAACATGGTTGAACACACACCAAACCCTAGACTAAACCCAACCCACCATTCTGTTGTTACATTTATATGCTCAAATTGGCCACACAGGGCCTATGAGATCTAAACATATACATTCCAGTTACATATAGCAAGGACTCTAAAATAGGGAGGATATAAATATAACCTAACCTAAACCCTTCAATAACTTGCAGAGTTGATAGTAGACAATAAATTTTTACCTATTATTATTCACCATTCTCCTGCACATAGTTGATGAACTCTACCACCCATTCAAAATACTGAATAAGCATGAGATGGAGCATTTTCTTCAACAAATTGACACCCACAACAACCATTTCACAATGCCCTAGTAGATTGACACCATTTAAGTCCAGAAGAAAGGGATAATATTTGACAACCTCACCCGACACAATAAGAAAATCCATGTCTCGAGGCTTGGGAATATCTACATCCAGTGTGGTGGCATCGAGCACTTCCTCTAACCCACCCAACGACTTTGGTTTAAACATCCTCCAAGACAATGTCTCCACTTCCACTTTTGGTAAATGAAAATCTAGGAGTACTGCCACAAATCTAGAAGTAATGTCAGTAAAAACATGATAGCGTTCCCCCTCCATGAGAAACTCCCTACCCAATATCAGTTTCACCACTCCAATTGATAAGAAATCCATCTCCTACAAAATCCACATAAGCCTTAGCTTAGAGACTACACCAAGGAAGGCCATTTGTCTTCTGTCACTCACCAAACGAATAGGAGTATCCATGCCACCACAAACTATGCACTTTGTTGAAATACACATAATAAACTTAGACCACTTTTCCATTAACAAGCCAGACTGTACAAAATTGATAAAGGGAATGAAGTGAGCCAACCCTTTCAAAGGTATTTATAAATCCATGACAATCATTTTTTCAAGAATTCCTCTAAATGTTAGGAGTGACCTTCAAACCTCACACATGTGAAAAGATAGATTGAAAAGACCACTCCCAAAAATTAAATAACCTCTAACACGATGGAAAAAACTACAAAATAATCGTGCCAACTTATGTACTCATTGCCATGCGACACATCTGGGTAATGAGGGTTAACATGGCAATTTTCAATCAGAATGTATATTAGACACAACATGATCCATTTTCTTATCAAACTTAGTGTATTAAAGGCTCCCTCATGAAGAAATCATATTTCAAAATGCAAGATGTGAGTTAAAATGTCAAATCCTTAAATTCGTTTACACTCAAAATCATATCAATTCCATCCTCTGATCATAAATATTTCCACACCAACGATGTGGAAAGCTAGTATGGCCACCTTTTAGTCTATCAAGTGTCTTGGGCCTTCCATAATCCCAAGTTTTAAATGTAAATGATGTGATTATAGTATGAGATTTCAAATGCTCTCTTACTCAAGAGACACTCCAAACCTAGATCCCCAACGATAATGAATTCAATATGAACCATCCCAAAATGATGATATGTTGGGTTAATAGGTCTAATTACCTGCATTGTGAAGCCAACCGCACCCTTGATCACCAAAGGACCAACCACCCTATAACCCACCCTATAAATGTGATTTATCATGCAACAATGGAGCCTTCCATCTCTATATACTTGCTGAAAATGACCCTAACTTTAAACACTCAGCTTTCCACACCAATGATGTGGAAAGCAAGAGTGGCCAAATGAAAGAAAGTTAACTCGCTAGATCACCAAAACATAGGAAACCATGGAGTTTATGTATTTGGAAAAGAGAAATACACATATCAATGTTCTACAAAGACCACCAAACACAATTGATTCAACATGAACCAACCCAATTACCGTGAATGTGCTACATTAACTGACCAAATTTCCTTCACAACATTTCCATCTGCACCCCAAATAGCCAACTCATCAACCTCCTTATTACCCTCCCTATAAGTGTGGTTTATCATGCAATTTCTAAAGCCTTTCACAATATTGGATTCCACCTCCAACATGGCCTGAAGTTTCTAGTTTTGAACTTGACCTGATCTTATAGAATTTATTACCAAAGTGGAGTCCCCTTCAATTATCACCTTTTCTAATTTTAACTCCTCAAAAATATCGAGACCAAGAATCAAGGCATGTGGTTCAACAACATTGTTGGTGCTAAATGGGAGTTGTGTCACCAATTTTCCTACCACCCTACCACTCCAATCTCTTATGATACACCCAACACCCAAAGAGTTAGGATTCCCCTATGCAACCCCATCAAAGTTTAATTTATGCTAACCAAAATCAAGAGCTTGCCACATAGTCTTGTTTCTCAAATCTTGAGATCTTTTCCCCCTTTCCCCCAAGAAGGGGGGGATCTTCATGCCATGCCATGCCTTCCTCATTAAGGCATCCCATTCTGTAAAGTTTACATTCTTCTTGAATTTTGGTCTTTTTTCCTACAATTCACAACTTCCACAATAGCAGCCCCCAACTTATTCAACAATGAGGAGACGAGCATCTCCTTTTCTTAGAAGATTCTTTTGTTCCCATATTTCCAAACCTCCCATACCAGTAAGGATGGGATGGTAACCCACAAAGTTGAGAATATTGCTGACTTAT
Source organism: Sequoia sempervirens (assembly GCA_007258455.2). Lineage (NCBI taxonomy): Eukaryota > Viridiplantae > Streptophyta > Pinopsida > Cupressales > Cupressaceae > Sequoia > Sequoia sempervirens. Next base: position 120,094 of record VDFB02060247.1, on the reverse strand, counting down.
TTAGCAATCGCTATGCCTAAAATAAACTTAGGATGTCCCTAGGAAGAGCACTATTCTAGGCTAATTTTGTGCATAACCATTGCCAACATTCTTGGGTAAAATGGCAACCAAAAAGAAGGTGATTCCCAGACTCCTCTTCATGCTTGCATAACACACACCTTGGAAAACCATGGTAACCCATCTTTGTAAACCTATCTATTATCAATATCCTACTTTGAACCGATGCCCACACAAAAGTGTCTTCCTTAGGAGGACAATTTTTATTCCAACATAACTTAATTGGGACCTGAGATGAGACTTCAAGATCTTTCACCAATCATTTGTAACCATCCTTTGCATTGTAATCCCCAAAATTTGAACCATGCCACCTTAAGGTTTCATTACCCTCCCTGATAAATACCACCTGGTCCTTAATTGTAGCTTAATAAGTTGATGCTAACTCATTGGATAGTCCTAGTGTTGTCACATTCTTCCACTACCATTGCATGCCACCATTTGTAGAAGACATTTGAAGGTAATCCCTCACATGATAGCCCAAAATTTTCTTTGTGGTGGCCTCCACTTGATCCACTTGTTGCAAGTATGAGAAGATTGGTGGTCATTGATGTCAACAAGCTTGTGTTGTCATTGATGTCAACTAGATGAGAAGGACTATCATTATTAAGGGATTTGGTTACATTGCAGTTGTCACTAGTAAACTACTATTGTCAACCTCTAGTGTTGCTTTGATAAGCTTATGTCTATGATCGAGGAAGTGATGAAGGTGAGGAGGATGTGTCTTTGATGCTTGGTTTTCAAGTGCTTTTGAGAAAATTTGATAAAAAGAGGAAATAGTGTGTTGTAGTGTTGTTCTGGGTTGTAAAGTAGTGTTCTGGTATTGCTTTGCATTTCTTCTAGGTTGAAGATCTACCTATGTGTTTCAGATATGTTGGTCAGCTTGTGTTTAGAGGTATTATATTTTAAATTTGGTGTGTTGGATTGTTGTGCAAAAGAAGTTGTGTTCACTAGTGTGTGAACAATGCATTGCAGAGGTGTTTTGGAGAAATGTCTTTGCTCCATATTTCTCCATAGAGTGGTTCAGGTCTTGTAGATCTGAGGGTGTGCTGATTGTGTTGGTATGTTTGTTCAGTCAATATGGTTTGATGTTTGGTGCTTCAAAAGTCAATTTATCAAGTAACAGTGTATGGAAAAGTTGTCTGAGTGTATTGGGTGTGTACATTCTTCAGGTGGAAGTTGTTGTGAAGGAGTTTGTTGAATTTCAAAGTGTTTGAGGAATATTATCGATCATGTTCAAGCATGGTGTGTGGTTTGCAATTTGTCCTTCAATTTAAGGAAGTGCACACTTAAAAATTTAATGGTGTTTACATGGGTAATAATTGACCTAGTGTTTAAACTAATTACAGTGGACAATCATTGTTTATAGAAGTGTGTGGTTGAGTGGTATTGTAGATTTGGGTCCCAAATAAGGTTTGATGTGGTTCGATTTCACTTCTATCCACCACATAAGTGTTTTGGCGCTGACCTAATTTGAATTTGCATGGTTGATGTGTATAGCCGACCTTGGAGAAGGGTTTCAAGGTTGAAGATGGTATAAATAAGAGTTGATTTGTTGATGGATGATGAGATAGAAAAGTATGATGTGAATTACAGAGTTTTAGAGTGTGAAATTGAGAAGTGCAATGCAATCTTTCATGTGTTAGATTACTAGATGCAGTGAGCAGAAGGTGTCTATAATTCTTCAATCAAGCTTCGAAGGTGTTGATGATATTGTGGTGGATTTCTTTATTGCAAATTGAGATGAATTTATTTGTGTAACATTCTTCTCTACCTTTTTTTCTACTCTGGCAATGAGCCTTTCTTCTTTCGGTAGTGAGCCCTCCGATAGTGATCCGTATTGTATTTGATGTTGAAGTTACTTTATATTGTGAGCTAATCCTCACCATGGTTTTTCCCTTCTTTGGTTTTCCATGTAAATCTGGTGTTCTCTTGTGTATGGTATTATTGTGTTTCAATTTTTGTTATTTTCTTATCATGCCAACTCATCATAATAGATTAAGGGTTTATTGAATGAATGTGGATCTAAATGTTAATGAGGGTTTTGAAGTTTTAAGGTATAACTGATTCACCCCCTCTCTTAGTTGTCTTGTGCATTCAACACCACCTCCATTCACCTCACCAAACATGGATATCCACCCCATGATTCTTCCCAAAAAAGGGTAGACCCTTCCATTCTTTATTCCTAGTTTAGGTAATCCACTACTAGATCATGATGGCTTCTAAGAAAATTCCAAATTCTTGATCCTGACGGGATTGACCTTGATGTGAAAATTCTTGTTTCTCCTTCATCCACATACTTTGCTTTCATGATCTAGACCCATTTTAGGTTCTAATTTGCATACATCTTCCACACTAGTTTTGCAACTACAACTTTATTTTGCAAGAGTAAGTTCTTCAACCCCACACCATCTACACCTTTTGATTTGCAAATTTTATCCTAGCTAACTAGAGGATATTGTTTTGCTTTGAGTTCCCTTGCGAGAAAAATTTCATTTTCTGATTTATACTCTTGCTTGCTCCAACCAGAAAAGGAAGGCATGACATCACATATATTGATAGAGCAGCTATCATAGCCTTTAGCATCATTATCCTGTCAGCCTAGTAAATCCATCTTCCTTTCCACAAGGCCATTTTTCTTTCTACCTTAGCCACCAACACATCCTAGATTTTTCCCAACTGCTTCTCATTGACTAGTAGAAGGCCCAAAAACTTACTTCGTAGGTTATCCAATATCTTCTTAAAATTTCAAGCTTCCTTCACCAGAGTTGTTCCAAACAACATTGTGTCATCAACAAATTGTTGATGTGTTATTGCTAGCAAACCCCTAGTTATTTGAATTCCTTCTACCCTATATTCATCTCAAGCTTTGAACAAATATCTTTCAAGGGCCTTGGCCATGATGATGAATAAGAAGGGGGATAAACAGTTTCCATGTATTAGCCCTCTTGATGCCCTAAAGACCCATTGATGAGTACTAAATATCTTGGACTGGCAACACAATTGAAAATCTAGTCCAACTAGCCTATATGAAACTTAAATGCCTCCATCACCTTGAACAAAAATTTCTAATCAACTTTGTCATAGGATTTTTTGATGTTTAATTTTATCAGCATGCTTTATCTCTTTACTTTCTGAATTAAATGGATTACTTATTGGGATATGTAACCCCATCCAAAATAGATCTCCTCGAAACAAAGCCTATTTGCTCCTCCAAAATTATATCTGAGAGGATCTTCTTCACTCTATTTGCAACCACCTTGGCCATTATTTTGTAGATTGTGTTACAAAGTGCTATAGGCCTGAATTCATCAAGAGAATCTAGTTTCTCCTTTTTTGGAATCAGGGTTGTAAATGTGTGGTTATTGTTAACACAAGGATTTTTTCCCAAAATTAAGCTAAAAAACTCAATAAATCCTGTGCACATGGGACTATTCTCAGGCTGTGGGTATCCTATGATAAGAATAGACCTCTAGGTTTTGGGTTGGTTCCCTTTGTATTTTCTTGTAAAACTGGTTTTTCTAACAGAGGTAAAGGATAGAAGGATAAATCAAATCCTAAAACTGGAAAATGGTGATTCACCAAACTAAAAATGATTTGAATCTGCTTTTAAAATTTCATAAGATAACTCAATCTGAAACTAAAGGATTCACAACTCAATCTAGTATGTCTTGCATAATTACTTCATTTGATAGGTTTCTATGATTGAAGTTTGTTTGAAAGAAAACAATAATGTTATCATAACAAGCATTCAACAAAATGTATGAAACACAATCAATGACATGCACTATAACATACTGAATCTAAACGACACATTGAGGCAATAGGATTAAAAGAAGGATTTCATGGAAATCACAAAAAATTTAATCCAAATACTTACACACAATACATGCAGAAGAACGATCTGAGAAGGAATGACAAGCTTCTTTATTGAAAAATCTAGGATATTCACATTACAAATCTCAAGTAATCATGAGTTACAAAGTATGAGTGATATGCTTCAACAATCTCCAAACCAAGAACTAGAGAAAATAAGAAAGAAGAGAAGAATTTATAGAAAAGGTTCTCAAAATTCAAATTCAAATTTTAGCTCTAAGCAAATATGTGTTGTCCTTCCTCTCCTCCAAACAAGGTAGGAAACTGAAGATGCTCCTCCAAATGTGCAAAAAGAGTTGTCAAAACTCAAACAACTCCAAAGGGTCGTATGAAACTGAAAATCCCTCAAAAAGAGGATCATAACTGAATGTGAACTCCCGTTTTATGCCTCAAATCACTCCTTGACTCAAGCCAAGTCAAAATGAAGTCAAACTCCCGATTTATCTCAATCATGTTGGCATAAAATTCTCAATCATTTCCATGATTTGAGCAAGTCTTCAAAAGGCTCCATTTGAAGTCCTTTGACTAAGTCTTTGAAACTGCATTTAAAAGCACTTTATCCTTGAATTCAAAATATCATCTATTTTAAATTATTTATAATATCATTTAAAATAGAGATTTACAAATCTTGAACATAATGCAAAAATAAAGACTTGATTGTATATTTGAACTCAATCTTGTATTTCATAAATATCTTTTATTTAAAAATGATTTATAATTTATCATTTTAAATAAAGATTACATGTTTTTGAATATAAATGCAAAAATAAAGACTAAGTCAAATACAAAATATTAAAAGACCAAGTGTTAAGTCTTTTATTTCAATTGAAAGATATCAAAATAAAATAAAAAACTTAATAAATTGAAGTTTTTCCTCCTTTGGGCAGGGGCCCTAGCTCAATTGGCTAAGTAATTCTGTTGCGGCTCTGCTGGTCACGAGTTCTAGTCTCCCCCCGTCCCGTGGTACCGGAGGGCGTGTCGCGCCAGCGCCGCCAGTCATGTTAAAAAGTTTACCAGGCGCACTGCAGTTTATAGGGGGTCGTGCTAATTCCTGCAGTCAAAAAAAGAAGTTTTTCCTCCTTTAAAAAAAACTAATTAGGAAAAAGCCTTCCTCCATCGAACCCTTTTAGGGTTATAACCCTAAAATGAATAGGAAGATATTCATTTCACTTTGTATTATGTTCATTTTTTCTTTGCACTTCAAGGAAAGAGGCCACCACCATGAAACCCTACTCAACTTCTGTGATGGAAATTTCTGTTGGAGATCTCTGTCTTTTGTGCTTATCTCTGAAGGTTATGAAGATTTCAGACGACTACTTTGTTGCTATTCTGATGGTTTCTTCCTTTGTCAAGCTTTTCCATTATTTTTTTCTGTTTGGCTACCATGACTTTTTGTATTTCGAGCTTTGAAATACTCTCTTTTTCCATTCTTTTGAGAATTTTACAGAAAACTCATAGTAAGTATCACTTCGTCTTAAAATCTGGAAATTTTCTGTATTTTTAAAACTTTTGAAAGCTTAACAGGCCACGACCATATGCTATTCTTTTGATATTCTTTTGTTTTAAAACTCTTTTGCACGTGGCCACCATGAATATACCTTGGATGAGATAAATATTTGAAACTTTCTGAAGATTTGTTGTTCCATGAATACCTCTGGAAACTATTATCAATATTGAACCTTTACATGGTAAGGGTCTCCACTCTTTATATTTGTTGGAATTTCTCCACATGTTGAAACCTCCTTAAGAGCTCCCAGACCACGACCTTATTGTATATTCGAGCTCTTAGTTTCCTTTGCATTTTTTGTGTGGGTTATCCTTGAAATCTCATATAAGCTCAAGCAGCTTCATTTTACTCACTTCCATGGCTGCAACCATACACATTACGAGTAACATCTCGAAATCCTCTGCAATCTTTGTGGGTGCCATTGGGATTATCTCATAAGCTTTTATTCTCCTATCTGTGGCCATGTATTGATCTTTCTGGGCATTTTTATTTTGCTAATTATTACTCTATTTCCATGCTTTAATGAAGAAACACACCACCCAGGCCGCAAATTCTTTATTTATGCTTCTAGATGTTTGATCTTTAAGCTAGAACTTTCTTTCATGGCTATCAACTGGTTCTTGAACCTTGCACTTCATAGCATTTCCTTTTGCTGTTGTAGCTCAAAATTTTGTATAAACCCTAGCACATGGGTTACCATTTTTGTTCTCCTCTCTGTTTGATATATGACCTTTCCTTTTTGATGATGTCTCCTGATGCCTCAATGTGATAATGCTCTATTTTCATCAACTTGATTGCTGCTTTTTAGATATATAGGACTGTTATGTAATATTTTGACTATTCTATTAAAGCAAGCTATCATTATTGACTGCTGAAAACTCTATTTCCATGAACCTGTACATTGTATTCATAGGTTTGATAGTGAATTTCAAATGACGTGAGAAATAAAATGTTGCATAACTATTCTTCACTCATTACTTCATAGGATTTTGAGAAGTAATTGCTCCATTTGTATAAGTCTTGTGATGATACTTGCAGCTTATAACATAGAAAATGTGATTATCTCTAGTTACACTATACTGAATATAGTGCATACACTCTACTGTTCTCTTTCTTTAAATATTGAGATAGAATTCTCTACTTCAAACATGCATACAAAAGTCTTTGTATTCTTTATGCATAGAACTGTGTGAACTTTGGCCTGTATACCTATTCACTATCTTTGAAAAGCTGCATAGATAGCTCTAATTACTTTATTTCATACTGTACTTGTGTCACTACTATAAGCTGAGCTCAACCCTTGAGGGAGCCACATTTCTCCCCACTCATAATGATACCTGATAATCAACAACGTTACTTTTCTTGTTTCTGTACATGAAACAAACCAGTTAGTAAAAATAATAGATTCAATGGTTCCTTTTGATGCTCTACTTTTTTCAAAATTAATCATCTGGTGAATGCTTGATAGAATGTAAATTTCATTTTTGTTGGTAATTTAGGGATAAGGTAGAATGTGATTCCTCATTGCTCTAACATCACTCTTCACAATTATGTAGGTAAACCTTGGAGCTGGAGTTGAACTTGATACTGGAGTTGAAACAAGATCAACACAACTGCAACGATGATTCGCCATTCTAGGCAATGACAAATCGCCTTCTCACCCCATTCTTACATTATTTTCAATTGTGATATGTATTTTACTTGTATTCAACATTTGGTTAAGAAATCAAATTAGGCTACTCCCACGGCTTGTGTGGGATTACAAAACATATTTCTCTTAATAAATCAATTGTTCATGATATGTAATGATTTCTGATCAGCAATCTAAGTTTTTTTTTAATTATATAATGAAACAATGAAATTGAAATTGTTCTAAAACACATGTTTTTTAATCAAAATGAATGATTTCTTGCATTCATGTTCTTAAATCTGCAACGCCCTTCTGATAATCAACAATAATAATCACTGTATAATGAATAATTAAGCTTGAATATTTTGTTCTCTGAATAAAATTTGTTTAGCATTTTCTTTGTTAGGATTGTTCAATCATTTTGATTTGAACTTTTTGAATGATTTTGACAAAGCAAACCTAAACACTCCTTTATTCTGAAAACAAAATTTGTTGGATAACCTGACACCAAAAATTTTGTACTCTAGCAAATAATCCCCCCTAAACTTCATTAATTTATGCGAGAAGCAAAAAATTAATAACAGTTATCTCTTTGAAAACCTTACCTATTCTCCTAGATTCCTTTATTTCCTTAGTCACATCTCCTCCAATGATGCCCCAATACTTTTGAAAAAATGCAGCAAGAAAACCGTTCAAACTAGGCACCTTGTTCGGGTGAAGTTGAAACAATGCCTCCCTAATTTCTTTTTCTGAGAACTCACTCATTAGCATCTCATTTTGAGCCATTGAGACCAATTGTGGAATGTTGCACAAAATGTTTTTTTGCTCATTGCAGTTTAAATCATTCCAATTATTCAACAAATCCTAGAAAAATCCCATTGATTCTAATATGATGTCAATCATATCTTCCAATGTCCAACCCTCAGAGGAATTGATACTTGTTATCATGTTTGCTTCTCTTCTTGCTCGGGTCGTATTATGAAAGTATTTCATGTTTTTATCACCCTCACCTATCCATAGCTCCCGTGACTTCTATCTCCAATAAATTTCCTCTTTTTCTGTTGCATACCTTGCTCCATCCATCCCATTAGCAATCACATCCTCATTTAGAGACTAAATATTTTTCTCTATCTTCTTTTTTTCTTCAAAAATGTTTTGATACCGGTTCTGTTCCATACTTTCAATTGTTTTAATAGCTTTAGTTTTGAAACTACATTGAATATTTTTTATCCCCCAAGCTTAGGATCCTCCCACTATTGTTGAATTAAATTCATGAAATGCTCATCTCTAAACCACATGTTTTCACCTAGAATGTCCAAAAAAATTGGATAATGATCTGACCCAGAGATGGGCATAATATTACCTTCCAAAGAAAAGGGAAATGATCCAAAATATTCCTTAAAAGGATACCTATCCAGCCTTTCAGCAATGTTGCAGAACCCTTTCCTTTTATTGGTCTATGTGTAAATCCCATTCCACAATTGTATCTCCATGAGCATATTGCACTCCACAAAATTTTCAAAGTCCAATTAGGACTGTAGCTTCCTTTTCACCCCCCCTTTTTTATCCTCAACTCTCATAGTAACATTGAAGTCACCACCTAAAATGCAAAACTCTATTGCAAAATTATTACACACAACTTCTATCTCCCCCCAAACCTCCCTTTTTTGAATGCAAGAAGTTAGACCATAAACATTAATTAAAAGAAAACATAAATCATGTTAGAGTAAAAGGTATTTCCTATTTAATTATTTATTTAATTATTAGGTTCCTTTTCCTCTAATTACTTAAGCTTACTTAGGTCATGTTTTTTTTTATGTCTTATATCATAGGATGAGGACACTCATGCAATTTCTTGTCTTCTTGATCTTGATCATCATTTTTTTCAGAAGAGGTTCTTCTTTCAGCACTATAGCAGTGATTCTTCATAGTGTTTGTACCTTCTTCATGCTTCAATGGTGTTCCTAATGTTCATCTTTTGTTCAATCCTTGGGAGTTGTGGAGCTGATTTTTCCCAACTTCAATATGGTATGAGAGCTTCTCCCTAAGTTTCACTTAAGGGGGGGTGTTAGATTAAAAGGTATTTCCAAATTAATTAATTATTTAATTATTAGGTTCCTTTTCCTGTAATTACTCAAGCTTACTTAGGTCATGTTCTTTTTATGTCTCATGTCATAGGATGAGGACACATGCCATGATCTTGTTTTATCCTCACCTAGGGTTTCTAGGTTAATTATCCTTTTATAAGGATTCTCTATTGTATAATCATTAGAAGATGCACATTAATCAATGATTCATGCTTTTTTGGATCAATATCTCTTGGCATCCATAGCTTTGCTATTCTATCTTTCTATGTCAGGTTTTTGATTGTAGGTGATCCTTGGGAGCTATGGAGTTAATTTTTTCCTTCAACAAATGAGAGGTAAAACTCCTAACCTTGCATGTGTTCTAATGTCTTCTTAAGGCCAACTTTTCTACCAATATTTTTTGAGGTCTCCACAGTGTTAAGAGTTCCCTAGATGTACCTTCATGAACATCACTTCCATCTTCCAAAATTTCAATTTGCTTCTATATTGTTCAACCTCAGATTGAGATAATTTTCACTCTTGGATTAGAAAAATATTTTCCTCTGACACCTCTAGTTGATTTTGAACAAAACACTTCTTGTTAGGGGAATTTAAGCCCCTAACATTCCAAGATATAAGCCTCATTGTTCCTCAAGAAGGGTTTCCCCCTTCCCTATCTTGAGCATTGTATTTATCTTCTTCTAGCTTGTAGCCTCCCCATCCATGTTGTGCTTCTCATGGTTCATAATTCTTCCTTTGCTTTTGCTTTCTCCATAGTCAAGAGATTTTCTTATTTCCTCTCTTTATGAAATTATTAGCTTCCCATCTTCCCCATGGGGTGAAACAATGGTTTTCTATCTTGCAACCACTATCAACTTTATTTCCCCCTCATCCAGATCTGGCCTCTCACCAGAAATTTCAAACCTTTCTTTCCATCCCTATTCTAATTCCTCTGGATCATAATTTAACTCCAACATCCTCTCCTTGGCCACCTTGGCCAATTCGACTAGACCACTTCCTAATTCTATTAGAGAATTGACATCTTCCTTTTTAAGAGTGTTACCGATCAAATCTAGAACCTTTGAAAGTTTTGCATCCAAACCAGTATTTTGGCCCTTCTCCTCCTCAAAATATCAAATAACCTCCTCATCATCTTGCAACCCTTCCAACACTCGATCCTTTACTTCTTCATTAACCTTCTTTGGAACAAACTCTACTACTTCATTCAAAGGGCTTTCGTTGACTTCCCCACCAGGATGCAACTCTTCAGCTCCAACCCTATTTCCCTCAACCTTTTGCTTTTGATTCTTCAAACCTAGAAACTGCAACATCCTGCCTTTGGGGCTCAGACCAAAGATTGTACTCTATCTCCATTTACCCCACTTTGTTATTATTTTTTTCTCTCTATAGTAAGTTTTATTGGGCTTGTTTTCCATGCAAATCTTGACATAAGAACCAACACCATTAGGGTTTAACCATTCTTCAACATAGAGGAACTCGCTCAACTAATTCCCAATCTCCTCCAAAGCTTCCATATCCCAATATTCCAATGGCAGATTGGGAAGTTTGATCCAATCCTGAATCTTCTCCATCCTATGACAAAAAGGATCAAAATTGGCTTCCCACTTTTTGATATAGAAGTTGAAACCATCCATCATCCATATCCTGCCCTCAATTTCCTTTTTTACCTCCTGAGATGGACACATCACTATGAAATATCTGTTCTATAATGCCTTTACTTGCAGATCTTGGCCCCATCAATCCATCCACAACTTCTCTAGTCTTCCCCAATTTATTTATTTCTCATACCATTTTACCAATAAACCATGACTTTCCAGATACTAAATTATTGGTCTCATTAGTCTAGATCCAAGGACCATCGCGTGTCTATCTACTTGATTATCCTATTTTCCCTTTCTCTCAGGATGCTTGTTTTACCATTTTCCATGGGTCATATACCAAGCTTTTTCCACCTTCCATTGTTCTGAAAGAGATTCACAACTTACCGACCTGCACTACCCATGTGAATCACATTTTCTCTTGTTGCCATAGGAGGGGATGACCATGACTCCATAAACCTCTACCACCCATGCCATTCGTTGCTTCTTCTCCAAACAAAATTGGGTTTTTGTGAAGTGGCTTCACCATTTCCACCACCCTTGCCAAAATCCTTTTCAACATTTTTGCGAGCTGTCTATTATAGGGATTCCATCAGTGATTCTTTTTCGACCTCCTCTGCCCAGGCACTAGTAGCGCACACCATTTTCCAAATAAATTATATATTATTATTATATACTATATACTATATTAATATAAAATAATATCTCTTTATTTTATAAAATATTATTAATTTAAATTATTATATATTATATATTATATGTCATTATGATATAATATTTAAATTATTTTATTTTATATGATATAATATATTATTCTATTTTTAATTATATATTATTATATGCCTATAGTGGCATGGTGTGGTGGTTAAGTAGTTGTGTTGTTATTATTTTCATCAAGGTTCAAACCCCATTGGGGTGTAATTGTTGAGAATTTATACTGCGGATGAGGTCCCCCATTTGTGACCTCACCAGTTCATAGCTCTAGGTCAAAATTATTTACCCATTAAAATATATATATATATATATATATTACATACATTATTATAATATAAATATAAGATAAGATAATATATTATATATTATATCATATTGTTGGAAAATGGTCAGTGCTCCCCTCACGATTCGTGACATGGTTTAATTGCCTCACGTGGATCCGTTAAATATGGCGGTTGTATCGGGCATTAATTGGTCGACATTTTGGTGCAACAGGAACTGTGGTGCCAACAATTGGTATCAAAGCCAAAGGTGTTGGGTTTGAATCCCCTCGAGTGATGTTGAGGGGGAGATTGTTGGCAGATGGTCAATGCTCCCCTCGGGATTCCTGACATGACTTAACAACCTCTCATGGATCTATTAACTCTGGCGGTTGTATCGGGCATTAATAGGTCAAAATTTTGGTGCAACGGAAACCGTGGGACTAACAATATAATATAAAAATATGTAAAATATTTAAAAAAAACATACTCTTTGAAATAGATATCCCTTTCGAAGAGATTTTTATAATATAAAAAATTCTTCAAAACATATATTCGTTTTGTAGAGCTTTTAATATTAAAAAATAAAAGCATGTTATTTTTTAATATTTAAGATATTATTATTTTATATGATATATAATATATTATGATATATTATATTATATATTATACATTATTTATTATATAATGTGAAAACTTAACATCAAGTGCAGCATGAGCAAAAAAAGGTAGAGTAGCCCAACTAGGGTAGAGAAAGGCTTTGTTTTCCCAAGCAAAGAGAGTAGTGCCTTAGGCAATAAGGGAATCATGTGAAGTGCAAGAGCTGCAACACTTAGGACAACTATTCACAGAGGCAGACAACAAAATCAAGGAACTTGAAGGAGCAGGAGAATTTGTGTGTCTGGCCATCGAAAATGTGAATGTGGAGATATCAAAGGACATACTTGTAATAAGTATTCCAGAGAACTTTCTTAGTTCTAAGGTCAACAGGTTGGGAAAGAAGGCTATCATTGCCAAATTCATTGGTGTTTGGCCTTCGTTGGATAGGATTAGACACTGGATAGGGTCAAGTTGGTATGGGCTTAAGCTAGAGATTAGTTTTCTAGCTTTAGGGTTTCTCCAGATCATTTTTTACTAAGAAGAAGATATAGATAAAATCCTTGCTGGGGGTCCATGGTTTTTGGGCTCTGCTGGTCTTCATCTTAAGAAATGGTTTCCTGGTTTCAATCCGTATATGGAGAAAATTGAGAAGGTGCCTCTTTGGATTCATTTGAACAAGCTTGCACATGAGCTATGGACAAAGGATATCTTGAAATTCATAAGGAATTCCTTGGGGGAGTTTGTGACCATTTCCAACTCTTCAGTCTAGCGAAGGTATGCTTTATATGTGCAGATTTGTGTTAAGATCAACCTTAGTAAAACTATTCAGAATTCTATCAAATTACCCTCTATTATGGGAGTTTGGACTCAACATATAGAGTATGAAAATTTACCAATCAGATGCTTCAACTGCAGGAAAATAGGGCATATTTCCATAAGATGTGGGGAGTAGGGTGGTTCTCAAGTTCCTACGTAGTTCGTTGAGGATACTAATAATGTCAGGCATTCTCTCAATTAGTTTGAGGGTTCTCCTCATGTGCACAAATATTATTAGAAGGATTTGACTAGGGAATCTAGTGGGTGTGCTAGAACTGTGAGGGATAAGGAAAATGCAAACAAAATGTCTAAGGAAAATAGTGAGAAGTTAGAAAATGTTAATTGTCATGATAAAGACTCTGTGCTCCAGCCTTCTTTGATGGATGTTGCTCCCTCCAAGATGGATCATTCTAGGAAGGATCCTAAGGATAGGCGCCCTTTGTTCTAGTTACAAATATTGGAGTTTGTTGTGGTGATCTTGAGAATTTAAAGCTACCCAAGGAGGGGAGTGACATGGATGAAGGTGGGGATGATGATGATGAAGATACGAAAAATTCATGGAATATTGTCACAAGAAGTGGAAGGAGAACTATAGGGAAAAAACCACTACCCATGGATGCAGGTTGCAACAATGTAAGAGGTAGAAGAACAAATGTGAGTAAGGCCAAGCAAAAAGCCCTAGAAGAAGTAGCAAAAGGTACTAAGGAATCTCTGACCAAGTTTGTCAAAAATAGAGGCAAGCACCTCCTAGAAAGCAGGAAATTATGAAGATTGTTAGTTGGAATGTGCATGGCCTCAACAGCCCAGAAAACCATTGGCTAGTCAAGAGGCTTATAGAGATTGAAGGTCCTAATATAGTCTTCTTAGAAGAAACTAAGGTAGACAACAACAATAGATTTTTAAAGATGGTTACTAGTCTATGAAAGAATAGTGAAGGTTGTGCGGAGGGTGCTATAGGCACGATTGGAGGTCGTGGTATTCTTTGGAACAAGTCTCTATTTAAAGGTTCAAGGCTCTTCTCCACTAATAACTTTTTGTCCATCCAATGAAAGGATCTTAGAGGCAAAAATGATTTGATTCTTACCAATGTGCATGGACCTACTATGGAGAGGGCCTTGAGATTAGATGTTGGGGGGATCTAAGGTCCTTCAGGCATAATATTTTGAAGGGGAATTGGATCATTGGTGGTGATTTCAATGCCAAATTATGTCCCTTAGAAGTCTGGGGGAGAATCCTTCACAACTCTGGATCTCTGGAGTTTAGGAAGGTATGTGATGCCCTTTCCTTGGATGATATTATTCCTAAGTCGGGTTGGTTCACGTGGACAAATAAAATGGTGGGTGAAGACAATATTATGAGTAGATTAGATAGATTTTTGGTAAATTGTGATTGGATCCTATCTTAGGTCTCTTTCCATGTTGTTGTCACCTAGTTTGGTGTGTTTGATCATTGGCCTATTTCTCTTACTATATCCAATGCCTTTAATCCTAGGGGTGTTCCTTTCAAGATGGAGGCTTTTGAGTATGAGCATGATGGTTTTAGGAAGGCACTTGAGGACTAGTGGGAGATGGATATTAGAGGGAACAAAAGATATATTATCTTTAAGAAACTTGGGGAATTTAAGAATCTTTCTTAGGTGTGGAATAAGCAGTGTGGAATATGCAAGTTATGGGAAATCTCTTTGAACACAAACTAAAAGTGGAGGATAAGATCAATAAAGTTGTGGCAAACATTGCATAGGTTGGCTTCACTACTGACCTAAGAAATAGAGAGAAATTCCTTCTCGAGGAACACAACAAGATCCTTAGGATGGAAGAAATTTTTTGGATGCAAAAATCCAGGGTTAGATGGCTGAAAGAGGGAGACAACAACACCAATTTATTTCACCTAGCAACCAAGATTAGGAGACAACATAACAAAATTGTCAAGATCACGCTACCTAATGGATTTGTGGTTAAGGATATTGGAGCTATCAAAAAGAGAGTGTCAATTATTTCAAAAATCTACTTGGTGTTGATCTGATGGTTAATGTGCAGGCGCAAGATGAAATGCTCAGATATATTCCTTCTCTAGTTTTTGAAAATGATAATCAAATGCTTATGGTTGTGTTCTCCAAGGAGGAAATCCAATCAACTACCTTTTCTTTGGGAGCCAACAAGGCTCTGGGCCCTGATGGTTTCCAAATTGGCTTCTTCCAAAGGTTTTGGAATATTGTGGGAGACGATGTTTTGGCTGCTACAGAGGAATGTAGAAGCAAGAAGGTTATGTTTAAAGCTTGGAATGCTACCTTTTTGGCGTTTATCCCTAAAAAAAATGCTCCAAAATACTTTGATGAGATGAGAATAATTGCATTATGTGACAATATTTATAATATTGTGTCCAAATCTATGGCCACCATAATTAAGAAATGTCTTGAGAATTTTATCTCAGAGGAGCAAAGCGGTTTCCTTAAGGGTAGACAAGTATTGGATAGGTTTGTGTTGGCTCATGAGACTATTCATTCGATCAAATAATCCAAGAAGAAGGAAGGCATGATCATCAAGTTGGGCATGAATAAAGCATACGATAGGATATCTTGGGATTTTCTTATCAAGGTGATGAGGAAATTTGGTTTTTGTGTGGATTGGTGTAGTTGGAGTTTAGTTGTATTTCCACTGTGTCTTTTTATGTCCTTATCAACGGAGTCACTTTCAACTCTTTCCAAGAAAGTAAAGGTTTGAGGTAGGGGAATACCCTCTCCCCCTTCCTCTTCCTTATTGTGGCTGAGGTTTTTGGTAGAACTTTTAGGTTTGAAGTTAGTAACGACAATATAAAAGGCCTTCAGGTTTCTAGCGGTGTCCCAAATATCTCACATCTTCAATTTTTCAATGACACCCTTCTTTTTGGTGAGGCCTTTGCTAGGGCAGCTAGAAGGATCAAGAAAATTCTATGAGCCTACGAGGCTGCTGCTAGATAGAAGGCCAATGCCAATAAGTCTAGAATATTTTTGCTTTGAGTCTTTGGAGATTAGAAGAATCCTTGGTTTTGAAGAGGATCATCTCCCCAATATTTTTAGTTGGGTATGCCTAAATGGTTGAAAATAGAACCTCAGATTTGGAATGGGGGAAGGTGGGGTCACAAATTCAAGATAATTTGTCTTCCTAGAAAGGGCGGTGGTTATCTTTGGCATGAAGAATTACCCTGATGAAGTCTTCTTTGGATTTAGTTCCCCTCTAAGTGATGTCTATTTTCCATATTCCTAGCAAGGTGGCTAAAATCATCGAAGGTACTTAGCGTTCTTTTGTATGGAAAGGTACAAAAAATTCATTCAAATACAATCTTGTGAGTTGGAAGGAAATTTTCAAACCAAAGAATTTAGTCAGCTTGGGTATTAGGAATATTAAGCAAGTGAATGTGGCTCTGGGCACCAAGCTTTCCTAGAGAATTTATGAGGAATGATATTAGCTCTGGAGCTCTGTCTTGCAGGATAAATATCTTCAGTGTGGCTTGAAGAATTTGTTCAAGAGAAATTGTGTTCTTCCTCTGGGATAAGATGTTTGGAATTTCCTAAGGATATGTTGTAAATACCTTAAACAACACTTATTATGGAAGATTGGAAGGGGTGATAGGATCAGATTCTGGAGAGATAGATGGGAAGACAATCATGCCTTCCTTGATAATTTTCTCTTGCCTCCTCTTTCCTTGCAGATGGAACCTCATTTTGGGAAGCTTTCTAAAGATTATATGTTTGATTCTCATTCAGACAGAAGGTGGATTTCCTTTGTTGAGCTCGGGGGCACTATGCCTCTTGCTTGCAAGGAGGTTTAATTTAGGATTGATGGCTATCCCATCTCCAATTCATAGGATGGAAAGGTCTGGAGTAGAAACAATAGTGGAGTTTTGTTGGTCAATTCTACTCATCATTTTCTATCTCAGAGACAAGGAAGTGTATTCTTCAGTTTCCAATATCATCTGGAATAAGGTGGGTCTCACCAAAGCCAATTCTTTCTTATGGGCAGCCTAGAGGAGACGTGTTCTGACTTGGTATAGACTGCATCTCATGGGGCATAATGGCCCTTACAGGTGTTAATTAGTAGATATGGGAGAGAAGATAATGACCATCTTTTCATTCATTGGCTCACAATTTTTAAAATGTTAATTTTTTTTAGTATTTTAAAAATTGATTTAGTGAGAAGTTAGCTAACACCATGTAGTTTATCCCTGATTTTTCTGCTAATTTTTTTAATGAATATATGTTTTTTTACTATTTTTCAAAGTGGACACATCATGAAAAACATAAATTTGAGCGTGCTCCCCCTATTTTTGAAAACTAATCAATTTTTTTTTTAATATGTGTAAAATGGAGTCTAGTTTCTAAAAATGTAATTTATTTGAAATTCGAATGAATGGTTAAAACA
This sequence comes from Sequoia sempervirens, assembly GCA_007258455.2. Lineage (NCBI taxonomy): Eukaryota > Viridiplantae > Streptophyta > Pinopsida > Cupressales > Cupressaceae > Sequoia > Sequoia sempervirens. Next base: position 102,555 of record VDFB02060247.1, on the reverse strand, counting down.
TAAAGTAAAAATACCAAACATTAATTTTTGACAAAAACAGATACACCAACAAAAGAAATTAAAGATGAAAACCTTAACATACTTAAAATGTGAAAAAAATTAGATGGTTAGATAGATAAGGGAGAGCTTAACATTACCATAGTGTTTTTTTGACTTGACCTTGAAACATATGCAAACCTGATGGGATGCATGGTCGAGACTATGTGAAATTTTTTAGAATCTAGAAATACATCTTTAGGCATTGGAAAGTCATTCCAAGCCTTTGGGTTGGAAGCCCAAGAAGAATCCAAGCCAAAGGCTTGGAAATTTCCAAAGTAGAAAAAAATATGAGCACGTTATAACGCGCTCGCATTATGTCAAAGAAAAACATGATGCAATCAGGTTATAACACACTCACATTATGTGATTTGACATAATGCAAGTGCATTATAGTTATGCTCTGTTAAACTTAGTTTATATATGTATGCATGTTTGTACGTATGTATGTATGTATGTATGTATTTTTACATTGGTGGTTGTCAGTGCGCCAAAATATCGACCTGTTAATGCCTGATACAACCACCAAATTTATACAAGATCCATAGGATGTGGTTAAGCCATGTCATGAACCCAAGCATCAGACTACACAAAGTAGACCAAGGGACACACAATCTTGCAACAATCCCCCTAGCGTAACAAGGGGTTCGAACCTATGACCTCAACTCTGATACCAATTGTTACATTGGTGGTTGTTGTTGCACCAAAAGATTGACATGTTAATGCCTGATACAACCGCTAGATTTATAAAATATCCGTAGGAGGCAGTTAAGCCATGTCACAAACCCAAGCGACATGCTACATAGAGGAGAGCAAGGGACACACCATCTTGCAACATGTATGTATGTTTGTATGTTTGTATGTTTGTATGTATTTATGTATGGATTGAGGGTTTATGGTATGGGATTTAGGGTATAAGGTTGAGGGTATAGGGTTTAGGGTATAAGGTATAGGGTTGAGGGTCGAGAGTGTAGGGTTTAGGGTTTAAGTATAGGGTTGAGGGTTGAGGGTATAGGCTTGAGGGATAGTGCTCAAGGTTGAGGGTATAAGGTTAAGTGTATAGGGTATATGGATTAGGGTTTAGGATAGTGGGTATAAGGTTGAGGGTTTTGAGATTAAAGTTGAGGGTAGAAGGTATCTATTTAGGGTTGAGAGCTTAGGGTTTAGTGTATAGGGTTTAGTGTATAGGGTTGAGGGTATAAGGTTGAGGGTATAGGGTTTAGTTTTTAGGGTTGATGTATGAAGTTTAGGGTTGAGGGTACTAGGATTTAGTATATATGGTATAGGGCTTAGGGTTGAGGATATATTGGAGTAATCCCACAATAATGAGTCCCAGTTTTGGTCAAGATGGACATTTATATCAACATTTTTAACTGAATCCTCACCTTTTAAGGCTTATAGAAGCTAAAATGTTAAGAATTTGAAGATGATGCAAACTAGTGATTTGTGGCAATTTATGTGTAGATTCTATATATATATATATATATATATATTTGAAATAAATCATGAATCTTTCAACATCTCCTTTAATAACTAGTTTTAAACAATAAACAACATTTTTTAGAAAGTAACGTTTATGTCATCCAACATAATTTTTTTCTAGAAAGGATAAAATTCTAATTTTTAAAATATAGATTCTTAACATAAATATCTAGGGTATGGATATTTTTTCATAATTTTTTGTTACATTTTTTTTAATTAATTTTTGAAGTCACTATAACTATAATTTGGACATAGGTGTATGTCGTCCAACATAACTTATTGTATTTATTGAAATTCATTTTTTTTGGTGAAACAAGGACATCAATACTTAGGGAAAAGGAATTTAAAAAAAAAAATTCTACAATGGTTTACTATTTTTCTACCTCTGTAGAATGAAGAACTTGGTGTTTGTTAAAAAACCCATGTTCGGTAAAAAATGAAAATTAAATACATGATAAATTGAAAATATATCAAAACTATACTTGGTGGAAAGCTCGTTTCAAAGACTACAATCTTGCAAAATATGTTTTCAAGTTTAGCACAGCTAAAGGTCCAACCCAGGATTTGAAACTGGATTTTCTGAGGAAATTTTGATGCAGAAGCCAAAACTATCATACTTAACTTGTTTGTTCGAAGGTTTTACCTTCACTCGGAGGCCCCTTTGAGTGAAGGTCACTATGTAGAAACATCATTGTATGGAATATAACTTCGATCGAAGGTTAGCCTTCACTTGAAGGTGTTTAGTTGCATACCTTCACTCGAAGGTGCTCTCTAAAACATCCCTCCTACCCCGAAAAAACTTGATTGTCCCAAAAGTGGGACTCAGTATTGTGAGATTACCCATTGGGTATAGGGTTGAGGGTATAAGTTACATGGATTAGGTTTGAAGGTATAGGGTATAGGGTATAGGATTTAGGGTTGAGGGTATTGGGTATAGGGTATAGGGTTGATGGTGTTAGGTATAGGGTATAGGGTTTATAGTTGAGGGTATAAGTTATAGGGTTGAGGGCTAAGGGTGGAGGGTTTAGGGTTTAAGGTATAGGTTTGAGGGTTGAGGGTATAGGGTTGAGAGATAGTGATCAATCTTGAGGGTACAAGGTTAAGTGTATAGGGTATAAGAATTAGGGTTGAGGATATTGGGTATAGGTTCGAGGATGTTGGGTTTACGATTGAGTCCATATAAGGTGTCTATTTAGGGTTGAGGGTTTAGAGTAAAGCGTTGAGCCCATATAGGGTTTAGGGTATAAGATATAGGGTTGAGGGATAATGTTCAAGGTTGAGGTTATAGGGTTAAGTGTTAAGGGTAAAAGGATTAGGGTTGAGGGGATTGGGTTTAGGGTTGAGGGTACAAGGTTGAGGGTATAGGGTTAAGGGATAATGTTCAGGTTGAGGGTATAAGATTAAGTCTATAGGGTATAAGGATTAGGGTTTCAAATATTGGGTATAGGGTTGAGGGTATATAGGGTATCTATTTAGGGTTGAGGGTATAGAGTATAGGGTTTAGGGTATTAGGTTGAGAATATAGGGTATAGGGATGAGTATTGAGGGTGTATGATTTAGGGTTTAAGGTATAGGGTTGAGGGTTGAAGGATAGTGTTTGAGGTTGAGGGTATAGGGTTAAGTGCATATGGTATAGTGGTGCAGGGGCACTTGGGTCTCTTTGTAAATAGGGGTCTAATGCGAGGTTTTCATGATTTTGAGTCATTTTTGATGTAATAAGGTCTATTTAGACCATGTGTGATGTTTTCAGTAATGTGGGGTCAGTTTGGAGTCAAGTTGTCATGTTTTGCAAAAAGTTGCAAAGTTGCTCAAGCAACATTTGCATTATTTTCCTTTTGTGGAAGTTGAATAGTCAAGTTATTTGAAAAGAAGTTGGAACCATTAGTTTTTGGTTGGAAAAAATTTCAATATTGCCTTGTGTGGTCGAGGAAACTCTTTGGAGACATTTTGGTGATCAAGCAATAAAGAATAACTCTATTTTTTGTGTTTTATATTGTGTTTTTGCTGCTATAGCAGGTTGTACGGATTTGTACTGTCTACAAATGATATAATTTGCATTGTAATTGTTGAAGGGATGTATTAGCTATCTTTTGGTTTTGGTTTCATAATTTTTCATTGAGATTGGAGTGAGTTTGAAGAAAATTACTAAGAGCAGCCAGAAAACCCTAGTTTTGAGGGTTTGAGAGTAAAAACATGAAGTAGAGAACCATTCCACTGGTAATTTTTTTTGAGAATCGGTGGAATGGAAGTAGTTAGGATTTTTAAAATTTTGGTAGGGTTTATAGGAGTAGGGGATGGAGTTAGGGCCGAATTCGATCAAGCCCTAGCCTAATATTTCTATGTATTAGGCTTAGGAGGATAGGTAGTCATAGGGTTTTGTGAATAGAAGAGTTGGTGATGATTCCAGTTGATAAAATATGCATATTCAGACCCCATGTGACATGATTGAAGCCCTGGAGTGAATTTTTGTGATTGAGAGTGAGTATAACTTGAAGTTTCTTTGGAAAACAAGCCTAATTTGGCCTAGTTCCAAAGTAGTAGTCAATTTTGGAGGGTGTTGTTACAAAACAACCATATTCAAAAATTTGATATGTCTTTTAAGTGGCATAAAGGGTATCCTAAATTGTGTTTTTTTTGGGGGTATTGAGTCTTTTTTGAAAGATATGATGGAAAAACCCTGTTTTAAGTGTTACTAGCATAATTGAAGGTTTTGAAAGAAAAGGACCAAGTTAGGGTTTCTAAGTTGCAAAGTTTGATTTATTTTTGATTGTATTGATACCTCCACCCTTCTCTACATCATATATGGATTATGGTTTAGGATATTGGGTATATGGTTTAGGGTTGAGGGTTTAAGGTACAAGGTTGAGTGTAGGGTTTAGGGTTTAAGTATAGGGTAGAGGTTGAGGTTTTATAATTGAGGGATAATTTTTAGGGTTGAGGATATAAGGTTAAGTGCATAGGGTATAGGGATTAGGGTTTAGGCTATTGGGTATAGGGTTGAGGGTATAAGGTATAGGGTTAAGGGTTGAGAGTGTATGGTTTAGAGTTTAAGTATAGGGTTGAGGGATAATGTTCAAGGTTTATGGTATAAGGTTGAGGGTATAGGGTATAGGGATGAGGTTTGAGGGTGTAGGGTTTAAGGTATAGGGTTGAGGGATAGTGTTTAGGGTTGAGGGTATAGGGTTAAGTGTATAGGGTATAGGGATTAGGGTTTAGGATATTTGGTATAGGGTTGAGGGTATTGAGTTTAGGGTATAGGGTTAAGGGTATAAGGTATAGGGTTAAGGGTTGAGAGTGTAGGGTTTAGGGTTTAATTATAGGGTTGAGGGATAATGTTTAGCATATAGGGTATAAGGTTGAGGGTATAGGGTATAGGGATGAGGGTGTATGGTTTAGGGTTTAAGGTCTATAGTTGAGGGTTGAGGGATAGTGTTAAGGGTTGAGGGTATAGGGTTAAGTGTATAGGGTATAGGGATTAGGTTTTAAGATATTAGGTATAGAGTTGAGGGTATCGAGTTTAGGGTATAGGGTTAAGGGTATAAGGTATAGGGTTAAGGTTTGAGAGTGTAGTGTTTAGAGTTTAAGTATAGGTTTGAGGGTATAGGGTTGAGGGATAATGTTCAAGGTTTAGGGTATAAGGTTGAGGGTATAGGGTACATGGGTGAGGGTTTATGATGTAGGGTTTAGGGTTTAAGGTATACAATTGAGGGTTGAGAGATAGTATTCAAGGTTGAGGGTAAGGGTTAAGTGTATAGGGTATAGGGATGAGGGTATTAGGTTTAGGACCTATAGGTTTGAGGGTATAAGTTATAGGGTTGAGGGTTGAGAGTGTAGGGTTTAGGGTTTAAGTATAGGGTTGAGGGATAATGTTCAGGGTTTAGGGTATAAGGTTGATGGTATAGGGTATAGGGATGAGGGTTGAGGGTGTAGGGTTTAGGGTTTAAGGTATAAGGTTGAGGATTGAGGGATAATGTTCAGGTTTAAGGGTATAGGGTTAAGTGTATAGGATATAGGGGATTAGGGTTTAGGATATTGGGTATAAGGTTGAGGGTATCAGGTTTAGGGTTGAGGGTATGAGGTATAGGGTTGAGGGTTGAGAGTGTATGATTTAGGGATTAAGTATATGATTGAGGGTATAGGGTTGAGGGATAATGTTCAGGGTTTAGGGTATAAATATTGGAGAAATATCCTTCCAACCCTCCAATTATTGCATACATAAAGTTTTCATTAACAACATAGAAATTGGTATAACTATCCTCTAACTTGAACTGAGGATAATGTTCATAAGTTGTCACCTCCCCAAGCTAGAAGGAACCTACTCTGTTTAACCCTAGAAAAGTGGATTGAGTAGCTAGTAAGTACACCAAGTATGATGTCATATAGAACTTGGTGGTTTGAAGGATAGTCTTTAATTGCTCGTGTATGGTGTCACTGATTAGGGTGGCCCAATCAGTTTTTGTGCTCTTGCTATCATTGATGGTTAGGATAAACTTAACCATCCACAAGTAGAAATACCTAGCATGAGGGTACCCAAACACTCTGCTTAGTAAGACAATTAAGTATTTTATATGCTCTCGGAATTCACTTCTGTGTTGGACCGTGTCCATTTTAAGGTTCATCTTCCTGGGATTAATCAGAATCTGGTTGTTGATGAGGTTGAGGTTGCTTGCCTCATTGTTGTCAAAATAGTCTATCTCTTTCTTCATGTCAATAGCCTCATATTGGGGAGAGGCAGGGATCCTAAAGACTCTTTCAATCATGTCCACACTTACATCAAATACTACCTCTCTTGTTGATCCCATTATCATTCTATGTTTATGATCATAGTAATGAGCACATGTTAGCACCAGCTCTAGGGATTGATAGTTAGTGAGAAAGCAACTACCTCCACTAATCTAGAATTGGCCACTGTTGCGGCTGCACATGTCTTGGTTTCTTCATCATAGATTCTCTATTTGAATTCATCTATACCCACATGTCCTAGGTCAATGTCTCCAATTTCAGTATAGGGAGAGAACATCATGGATGGAGGGTGGTAACCTTTGTATTGGTACTTCATTTCTGCAGGATCCTTTGGTGGCATATCTCCTACATATAAAAGCACCATGTGTCAACCTAATCCACAATACATACCTTTAAAGAGGTGACTTACCTTTTAACCAAGCTATATGAACTAATAAATAACTTAGAATATGAAGAAATGACTTGTTAAAAGAGTTTCTAAAGCAAAATAGGATTTTCTGGGGATCAATCCTTGGGCCTAACCTTTACAACCTACCAAAGGGCTAAAACGACTTGAATGAAGTAAATCAGAATTCTACTTTTCGTCCATTGAGAGTCGAGAGTCAGGAATTCGGTCTATTATTTTCATATAATGAAAGTAAACATCAAGAGGAATCCCCAACCAGTGATACTTTAAAATAGGTTACAACCTTTCAAGTTTTGAGAGTTGGTATTGTGCCTTGTATCTTATTGGTAATAATAATTTAGTAGGAAGTTTTGATGAGTGACACCCAAAAAACCATTTAAGACTTTTGGGAGTTAGGTATCAGGCATGTCCTTTAACTTTGTCCATGATTTTAATATTTTGTAAGGGTTGATCCTGATGTTTGACTTCTAAATTTCTTACTCTATTTTGGGGATTGGAATTCATATATTTCATTTAATACTTCACTAAAATACGTTGGAGATAAACTTGTGACAAATAGAATCCAACATACTTAACTCATTCTGACAAAGCTTCTTCTCTTATGGCATCGAGGGTCGAGGATTGGGCATGTTGCTTTACTTGTACCTCAATAAGAAGTTAATTGAAAAGGATATGTCCTACTAGAAACCTCTGAAAAACTTTCAAAAACATAAGCTTTTCACTAAGGCTTATAGATCAGGTTTTGGGCATCGAGACTTTGGCTTACCATTTATCAAACCATAAGTAAAACACAACCATTAATACTGAAACCCAGAACTCAAAACTTGAATATCAAAAAAATATAATGTAGAGAAATGTTGGTTGTTGGTGTATGTGGATCGGTGATACGACAATCGGGGATCGGTGATGCGGCTTAAATGCATAATACATAGATTCTTTTAAAGAGTAAATTGAATAGTCAAGATTCAACACCCGAAAATAGAAATCACTTTAAAATACACTAAGGTAGAAAATACTTAGCAAGGACGGAGCCCCACACTCGATCAAATAATGTCATAAACATCCTTGATTGGCATATCAAGACCAAAATAAATTCATTGATGCTAAAGGGTGAAAAAATAAGGGGAAATGAGGAAAAAATAGAAAAAAAAGGGAAGAACACCAAATCAATTTAAAAGCAACAAACAAAAAACCCCACACCCAAAAACTAGGAAAATGCTATGAATCAAAGTAATAAATGAGAGAAATCATGGATCCTACTTGGACAAAGAACATAGGAGAAAAGGTGAACATGGGTGAGCAGAAAACCATGAACAAGCAACACAAAATGAATAAAAACCGATGTAAGGAACACTAAACCAACACAAGCATATGATAATGGTGGAAAAAAATGCGTGCAAGGGTTTTTTGTACAAGTTCGCGAGGAGTTGCAGAGCTCAAAATACTTAAAATGTGCAAGGTAAGTGATGAAATGGCCACTCATAAACCTATAAATTGGTTTGATGATCCCAACCACCTTCTATTAATTTCCCATTAAATGCATTGCTAGTGAATTGAATATACCTGATGGATGTGACCAACACGGTAGTCGAGGCGATAAGAGGTTGTCACCGTTGGGATTTCGAGATCATGGATCCACTTCAATGAATATCCGAACATGCAAAAGTTTGAATTGATGACAACCAACATGGAGTGATGAACAAACATTAGAGGTCAGGGCAAATCCATATGGCATGCTAGTATGGAGAAGCTTGAAATCCCAAAGCCCAACAAGACACTTAAAAGAAAGGGGAAATGAGAAAGGAAGAAGGAAAGAGAGGGAAAGGAAAGGAAGGAGAAAAGGAAAAGGAAAGAAAGAAATGAAAGAAACAAAATAAAACAAAGAAAGAATGAGAGAAAATGACACAAAAATAAGAGGGCCTCCCCATATTGTCAAAAACAAAATGGGGTGTGAGTGCAAGGCACAAAAACTCTATTTTTTCATTCTTTCCAAATACCCCAAGGAATATGGAGAGGAATTTGGTTCCGAAATTCCCTGATAATAGGATGGTGAAAAGGAGAGATATTAATCCAACTTGTAACATAAAAAAACTCTAAAATAATGAGGAAAGATCCAATTTACTTCAATCTTGGATAAATCCTCCTCCCAAACTTCTTGAGAAAATATATAGTGAAAGAACATATGGTCCATAGAATCCTCATCAAAACAACATAAGATACATCTATTAGCAAGTTGAAAACCTCATTTGATAAGGTTGTCAAGAGTAAGGATTTTATTATGCAAAGTGACCCACCAAAAAAATATATTTTAAGAATGAATCTATAATTCCATATCAATATCCAGTCAAAATAAGGGATATTAGTATCATTAGAAATAATTCTATAAGTTGAATCCATAGAAAAAGGCTAGAAGAATGGGGGGTCCACATAAACTCATCTTCTCTAGGAGTGCAGAAAGTACAATTCCCAATAACATGTAGGAATTGATCAGTCAAATCATTCCTCCTAGACAATTAAGAGTAAAAAATTTTCACTTAGTAATTTTACCAATTTAATCAATATAACCATTCAGGTGCATACCATTCAACCTTATCAATTTCCCTGTTAGACTAGATTTTTTTTAATAGAGAACAATGGAGGGCCATTTTATCATTTATCTTCCCAAAAATTAATCCTTTTTCCATTTCCCAATCTCCAACTTAGACCTTGTTTTATCGGATTTCTAATTTTTAGCAAGTTTTTCTAGATCATAGAGCCATTGGGAAGAGAAGAAGAGGCAAGGAAACAACAATGATCCTTGTTTTCAAGATACTTAGCTTTTAATATAAGGGCCCAATCTTTATCAATCGCTAGAAGGTTTCATCCAAATTTAGATAATAAGGATTTTTTGAAAAATTGTAGCCTCCTATAACCTAAACCTCCATTCTCTTTAATTTTGCAAAGAATATTCTAGTTCACAAGAGCAATCTTCTTTTATTCTTTAGTGCTTGTCCAAAGAATTTTTTTTGAATCTTCTCAACCCTCTCTGCCATGAAAGCAAGGATCTTAAATAAGGAAAGATAATAAATAGGGATATTTTGTAAAGAATATTTTAGAAGTTGATATTTTCCATCTTGGCTAAGTAATTTTCCTTTCAAGGTAACCAAATTTTTTTGGACTCTCTCAACAATTCCATTGCAATAGTTATTTTTCAAATTCTTAGTTGAGAAAGGAAGACCTAGATAAGTAGTAGGGAGGTTCACTTTTTGACACCCCAAAAATTTGACAATCTTGTTTTAAAGGGAAGCATCAATATTAAAGAAATATAAAACACTCTTAGTGTAATTAATATGTTGACTTGAAGGATTGACATAATTATTTAACAAATTCTTCACTGTCTAGCTTCAACTATAGAAGAGGAACCAAAAAGTACAGGGTCATCCAAAAAATGTTGATGAGATGAAGAGGTTAAGGAAGAATTAGCTTGGACCCCCTTAAGTACTCTAGAAGCAATAAAATTATCAATATTTCTCCTTGAAATTTTAACAACAATAATTAAAAGGTAAGGGGAGATAGGATCACCTTGCCTAAGATCCCTTCCACTAGGAAGAAAACCCCTTGGAATACTGTTAACAAGGAACCAATACTTAGGAGTAGAGACATACTCTTTAATAATTTGTAGAATCCTCCACTTAAATATAAACTTTTGAAGTACAAAAATAAAGAAAGACTAGGACTCTCTATCATAAGCTTTAGAAATATCCAATTTGAGGGCCATACCTAGTTTTTTGTTATTATCGACTAAGTGGATGATTTTGTGAGTAGTGGGGACAATATCCAAGATCTATTGCCCTAGAACACAATCTTTTTTTATTAAGGGAAATAAGAAGTTGGAGGAATGGTTTTAATTTGAAAACCATAAGCTTAGAGAAAATTGTATGAACAGTGTTGCAAAGACTTATAGATCTAAAGTCTAAAAAGGTAGTCACTTCTTCCTTTTTAGGCACCAAAAGAATAAAGGTAGTGCTAATCTATTTTACAGTTTTGACAAAATTGAAAAAATCTCTAGAAGAATCAACAAGATTGTGACTTATAATATCTCAAAAGTCTTGAAAGAAAAAAGGAGGAAAACCAGCTAGGTCCAAAGGAAAAAAAAAAGCTCTCGCTTCTTCCTCAGTGATGCCATTAACCTTGAAATCATTATGTCTCACTTAGCACATTAAGATTTACATCAAAAATATCATCTTGACCACTAATATCCACTAAATGATCCTGAATGGTCCTTGAAAGAAGGAAACAACAACCTCAACAATCTACTCATCAATAATAAATTGGTTCCATCTATATTGACCATATTTTTTTATGGATTTCTCCTTCAATGTTTGAGGGTAAATTGATGAAAAAAATGAGCATTCCTATTTCCTTTAGTAAGCCATTAGATATGAGACTTTTGCTTCCAAAAAAAAAAATTCTCCAATCATAAGCCTATGACATTCCTATCTTGGGTTTTCTCCTTATGACATGTCTCCATATCAAAGGCCCCAACACCCATTTTGTCTTTTATATCCTTCAATTCCTTAGACAATTGATCTTTTTTGTGAAGGATATTTCCAAAAGAGAATCTATTCTAGCCTCTAATTTTATTTTTCACTAGCTTGATTTTATGAGTCAGAAAGAACATGAGAGATCCTTTAATAGGAATATTCCACCAATTTGAAATCAATTGTCTAAAATCCAGGTGAGTTTCCCACATAATTTCATATATAAAAGGATAAGGTTTTTTTCTTATTTGATTATCCCATTACAAGAGAAGATGATGATGACCAGATCCCACTTTAGGGAGAGCCTTGAGGCTAAGACTGGGAAAAATATTCCAAGTATTTGAGATTAAGAAATTGTCTAGTTTAACCTGTATAAGGTTACTCCCCATTCTCCCATTAGAATAATTAAAATAAGTTTCTTGGAGATCCAAATGCATGAGACCAGTAGATGACAAGAAATCAACAAAATCCACCATGCTTTTAAAACAACCATCAAGACCTCCTAACTTTTTCGAAGGAAAAATTGGGGTATTAAAATCTCTTGCAATCATCCAATTATAATAAATTTGACCATATATCACATTAGTGAGTTTATCCCATGGAGTCCTAGAATTAGGAGCATAGGCATTAATCATAATCCAATTATCATTATAAATCAAGTTTGTAAAGGACACTATCAAGTTGTTTCTATAATAACTCACCCTTTTCCCTGAGAGACAAACATGATTTCACATAATCACAATTCCTCCTAAGGCACCATCTATATGGTTAATACAAAACTCAACAACATGCCAAATTTTACCAACAATCTAGGAAAAAGTAGAATCATTCATTTTAACCTCCTGAATGAGGTGGATATCAATCTTATTATCAATTATACAACTCTTAATTTGCATGATTCTTATGGGGGATATTAAGCCCTCTAAAATTCTAGGAAGTAATAATCATAAGGATAACAAAAAAACTCACTCCCAACTAATAACATCAAATCAAACTCATACTATTTATTCTTATAGTGTCATAAATTGTCACCCTCGACAATTTCACACTATGTTTTCTCCCCCTAAATTATTAAGCCTAATTGAGTCCCTAATTTACTAAAATTATGCATTTTATAACCCATTTGTACCACTTTTAATAAATTGCAAGCATTGAATAAATGCATACAACTCATATGTTGCCCCCGACACTTAATGTCCTAGAAATCAAGGCCAAGACCCATTCACCCAAGGGCATATGGGTCCCCCTCCTTAGCTAGGACCTAATTTTGGGCATGTCAGAGTGCCCATTTTAACATTCAAATTTCAAATGTCGGCTATCGGTATTTGATTCTTGGGAAAGTAGAAAAATGCCTATAAATACCTAGTTAAATGCCTATATTACATCATTTGAACATTAAGTGAAATGATCTAGCATTATCAAGCAATCTGAGGTGAACATTGAGAGCATGTCAAGAGCAACATTTCAGTGATTTATTGCAGCGATTCAAGATCCAACATCATGTCAAATTCTATGTGTGTTCATGTTGTCATTGTTTTGTGAAGGCTAACTCTTTTGTAAGTCTCCAAAGCATTCAAACATTAAATAAAGAAAGGTCAATACCTTGAGGTGATATGTATGACTTTATTCCTTCAAGGAAGCCACTAAAGGGTGGTGAGTTGTAGCACTTTGTGATTTTATCATTCTTTCCTATCCATTTATCCATTTATCATTGAGATTGCAATTGTGGAAGTGGAAACAGTTACACAAGGTTTAATTGAGGCAAGCCCCTAAAATGGCCCATCATTTCCTCTCTTTGTGAATGTATAGATTTCAGGTTGAAGAGGATCGAAGAAAGAACGAATTCAAATTTTCCATTGTTGCATTCAAAGCCCTAAATATTGTCAAGCCACATAAACTCAATTATAGAATTATCCGAAAACATTCTGACAACTCTGTAGACAAAAAATATAAGCTCATATCTGTCATTAGAGGAGCCCAAATGTAGAGCAGGAAACCCTATCAAAGAAACACACACCCCGAGGCATCCCAGTCCTCTTATTCATCTTAAAACCAACTTTTTAAGATAGGTACACAATCTCTTACACTTTTTGGATCTTCCTGCAAATTGTTGTCTTAGTCTGTTATTTGTCGAGATCTTGCATTTCATGCACGTTAAGGAATATATTCTAATTAGTTTAATCAATTCCAATCCATTCCAATCCATTTCCAGTCCCCTAAAAGAAAGAGATCCAAGTCTGATTGGCTCACCTTCATGGATGATAGTAAATCTATTCACCTTATTGATCTCCCTCTTTGATGAAATATAGGAAAAGACGAAAAGGCCCACCCAAAACACCCCCTTATTATTGTAGGTTCCTTGCATTGGGGACATAGGATCCCTTTATTATTTTTTTCATTTTGGTGAACCCAACTTTTTATCATAAACCTTCCAAAAATTGTATTCATTCATTCTAGATCTAAGCTTTGCATTACATTGTTTTGCGTCTTTCATTTAGGGTTTCATATTTGCATCATAAAAGAGTCATAAAAATTCAAAAATATTACATCATAACTTGCATTAAGGTGTGTTTCAATCATTTAGACTAGATTTTCATCCAAAATTGCACTCGTAATTGTTACTTTTTATTTGCACATTATCACACATTTGCATCTCATTTACATTGATTTAAAAAAAAGAAGCTAATTTCAAACATGTAAATGGAGATACAAATATCAACCTTAAAAAACTTAAACATTCAATTTTTCAATTTTCAAATCCCCTATCAAGGACTTAGACACCCTTGGGCGACTCTGTCCTTGTACAATTGCAACAACAAACCTTTTCATTGTTGTCTGTCTCTATCTGGTTAGTTTGTATGTACTTTTAGATCTTTGTTTAAGAATCCATAATTGAATGTTTCTAGGAATTTTACATATAGTTCATAAAGGTGAAAGAAAGTGCATTATCAGTATTTTAAAATTACATCAAAATAATCATTTCTAGGTTTTTGTATTTTAGAATCAGTTAATTATTGCATTTGAAATCTAAAATTCGCATTCAAATTTGTTCAAACATCTTCGACATCACTGTATAATTGCATTTTACATCAAATTGGCATAAATTAAGAAAATTCTAGAAAATTATTAACGGTTACAACTATTTGCAAGTAGAATCAAAATCTTTAAGCAGTGTAATAAACAGTCAGATTTGAATTTCCAGAACCCTTGTTTAGGACTCAAACACCCCTAGGTGAATTTTTGTTGTTAATCAAGGCATAAGTCAGTTTTCTATGGCATAATATTCTCAGTAGCCTCTATCCAAATCTATTGTCTAATTCCCAGTTACATGTTGAATAATGGTCTAAAACACATTGCAAAGTCTCATATCATCATGGCTTGGTGTTTCAGTAAAGTTTGGATGTCCTTGAAGTCCTTGGTTGATGTTTCAACTTGTGTGTTTGGAAATGACCCTAACTTTGATAACAATATTCATGATATGTCATCTCCTATTACAATTATTTTGGATGTCCTAGGTCAAGATGAAGAGAGCATGCATGAGTTCATACAAAATTCATTACATAACCTTGAGAATAATGCAACCTTTTATCCCTCAATGCAATGGCCCACTAATCCATACCAACAACATCTTTCCATAACAACATGCATGGAGATACCTACCAATAACAACCACATGGAAGACACATCAACTAATCCCCAATCATATGAGCATAAAGTCACAAAAAAACCCATTAACTTGGAATAAAGTTAAGGACAAGGCTTTAGAATCTTGAGAAAACAAGGATGTGACATAAGTAATGAGCATGAAATACATTCCCTCTTGGAACAAACACCATCAAAAGAGACTAAGGGATTAGGTTACCAAGATACCCCACTTGTGCATCAAAAAATTGTTCTGGCCAAGAAAGAAATATAAGCTTAAGAAATTACATTTCTTACATCCTATATCTAAGACTGAAGAGACATTAGATACACTTGTAGACTCGGGTTTAATTACACTACCTCCTATGTTCAAAAGAAAAACCAATAAACAAAAGGACACAAATACATCCTACTGTGCATATCATAGAATATTTGGACACGATACAGATGAATGTTATGCTTTAAAGAAAAAATTGAAGAATTTGATCCTTATGTGGATCAATTTGATCATATAATTGATTAACATGCACACACTTTGCTCCTTGCCATGTAGTATTTACAATATCACATAATTATCACTACCATACATGGGGGTATAAACTTCACTTTATGCAATCATAGTTCATTTCGTAAGGATTAGCATATCATAATCCATTTGGCTCACCTTTGTCCTTACACTTGGGGGGCAAGGGGTTAGGTAGCCTTGTCCAAGTGCATTCCTTCTAGCAAGGGATCCATCTTTATATTCTTAAAATGCTAGTCTAGCAAGTACACTAACATTTTAAGGGGGGAATATGGTCCCTTCGCTCATTTTTTGCATAAGAAATGGTTCCTTCTTAGTGAGGATGGTATACATCTCCTAATAAGTGTGACCTTGTTAATCAAAGTGTGGCATTCTTGATCTATGTTAGTTTCTATTTGTGGTGATATCAGGCTTGATATCCCTTGAGAGTGTGACCCTTCTTGGCATATAACATTCCCCTTGGTGGTAATGCTATGACTAGTATTCCCTAAGGCATGATTTTTTTGTTCCACGACTTGTGCTCTCTTGGTGGTGATGTCATGTGTGGTATCCCCTAAGGTGTGACCTTTCACGTATTAAGCAAAGCCCCTTTTTTATTTTTTCTAAATCATCTCTTGTGGTGTTGTTGTCATTACACCCCTTGAGTTCTTAGCCTTATCCTATCATCATTTATGCACCCCCTCAGGTGAGTCTGTTTCATCCCCTAAGACGTTCAAATTTATGCACCCCAGAGGTGATTTTGATATTTTTGCTTCACTATGTTCATAGGCATTAAACTTAGTGTTGCATTAACATAATATCTTGATAATTTTGTAGCACCTTATTAGAGCTATCAAGGATTATAACTCTTGGTATGGTTATGGGTACACACCTAGTGAAAAACGATCCTCACTAGACCTTGTGTGTTTCTCATTTTTCTACCTTGTCCTAGGGGCTCACCTAGTGAATATTGGACTTCACTAGCTCATGTTGCCTTCTGGTTTGTGATTCACCTAAAAGATGTCAAGATTTTCTATGGTGTGAGTCATGAATTCCTTTTCACATGGCTGCCGAGCATAACACACATCGCTTGCTAGTGGAGCTATGTGTTTCATAAGTGTCTGGCATAACATAACTTGCTAGCCTTATGGAACTCATCATATTACATGGACACTTAGCATAATGCAACTTGTTAGCCATTGGATCCATGTGGCTCATGAGTGATGTGGAATAACACAACTTGTTGATCCTCATAGGAGAATT
Source organism: Sequoia sempervirens (assembly GCA_007258455.2). Classification (NCBI taxonomy): domain Eukaryota; kingdom Viridiplantae; phylum Streptophyta; class Pinopsida; order Cupressales; family Cupressaceae; genus Sequoia; species Sequoia sempervirens. Next base: position 85,961 of record VDFB02060247.1, on the reverse strand, counting down.
CATTTATTCGATGGATGAAATTTGGTATTTGAGACAATTTAAGACTGAGGTCTCTTTAAATACCTTACCGGCTCGAATCCTTTTAGTACTAATCTTGTGTTTTGTTATGTGTCTTTTGTGTGTCTTCTTCTTGTTTGCATTGTGTTTTTGTTTAATTTTTTGTCATAAATATGTTATGTTATGTCATATATTTTCATCGTGTATACTTCATTTTTTTGTCATGTATGTTTGTGTATGTTGTCTTGTTGCATTCCATACATGTGTGTTCCTTTGTGATTATGTTCATTTTCCATGGGATCTTGGATCTTGGGGGCTTGATCACCTCCCTTGATCCTTAGCCATCCTATCTCTTCAACATTTGTACATTCAAACCACTCTTGACATATATTTTCTAATTTAGTGTGAGTCTAAGCGTAAGTTCATACTCACTAAAGTGGGGCTAAATGTAGTGTCATAAATTATCACCCGTACGTGACAATTTCACACTATATTTTCTCCCCCTAAATTATTGAGCATAATTGAGTCCCTAATTACCTAAAATTATTCATTTCATAGCCCATTTGTACCACTTTTTAATAAATTGCAAGCATTGAATAAATGCATACAACTCATATGTTGCCTCAAACACTTAATGTCCTAGAAATCAGGGCCAAGACCCATTCACCCAAGGGCGTATGGGTCCCCCTCCTTAGCAAAGACCTAATTTTGGGCATGTCGAAGTGGCCATATTAACATTCAAAATTTAAATTTAAAATGTTGGCTATTGAGATTTAATTCTCAGGAAATTAGAGAAATGCCTATAAATACCTAGTTATTGCATCATTTGAACATTAAGTGAAATGATCTAGTATTATCAAGAAAAATGTGAACATTGAGAGCAAGTCAAGAGAAACATAATTTCAGTAATTTATTGCAGCAATTCAAGATACAACATCATGACAAATTCTATGTGTGTTCATGTTCTCATTGTTTTGTGAAAGCTAACTCTTTTATAGGTCTCCAAAGCATTCAAGAATTCATGAAAGAAATTCTATGTGTGTTCATGTTCTCAACAAAAGAGTCAAACCCCAGTTCCACTTACAAAGTGATAGGTTATTTCTATGACCATTATCAAAGAACCAAGTGAATATTCTCAACATTTTAATCAAAACCTCCTTATTAGAAAATCTAAACAAAAAAAACCATCAACCATAGCATTGACTAAGACCATATCCTTCAACTTCTATATCTCAACTAACCTTTTACACACTAAATCAATGTTTGGTTTAAAATAAAAAGGTTTACCAACCTATGTATTATCCATAGTAGAAATAGCTTCATCCATTAAAAGGACCAGAAGGTTAACCACGCTACCCTCCTTAGAAAGTTGAACAGTGGGAACAACACTTCTATCTTAATAAACCTGGATCTAGTAATTTATCAACCCAAGATGGGTGGCCCACCTCAAAAGAAACAACTTCTTGAACTAGTATTATAGAGACAACATCTAACGTCTGAGCCTTTGAAACAACACCAAAAATATTTATTGGATAAAAATTATTTAAGAATGTGCATTAGAAACAACAATCATGTCTTGGGAAGCACTTGACGGCCCCCTTGAGCAACCCTCCATTTTGTAGAATCCTACCAAAAGTTACAAAAAATTCAAACCCTAACAGAGTGCATCCTCAATAACCTCATGATTATGAAATATTATATGTTGTAACATTGCTTTCACGAATTTCTTTAATGACACCTTGCATTAATTATTTTACAAACATTGAACATCAACATTACTTAAATTTCCAAAAAATGTCACATAAAGTAGCATATTTTCAAAAGAGATAATAAATTGATGGTTTTGGATGATCCTTCCTTTAAGATCAAGACTAATATTTTATTAATTAGTTTTTAAAATGATATCTCATTTATTTAACCAATAGTTTGTGACCATCAATTTTGTCCACATGGCTTCATATCCATAATTTAAACTTGCACAATATAATATATTCAAAATAAATAAAATACTTTATCAAGCATAAATTAAATAGTATAAGTTTGATTCCTCATGACATCACGTATCCACATGATATTCTTTCCTTTAATACTTGGCATCAATCAAAACTTAGATGCTTACTCCATGTAAATCAATGGAAGTGGGAGACTAGGTAACTAATAACGTGATGAAAACTAAATCCTTTGATAATCCACAACCTATTATAGAAAGCCACATGTCTTACACATTTTATTTGGGTCCTTCACAAATGTATATTGAGTTCTAAACAATCAATGGCATTGATGATATTATTTCATCAAAGAATTATCAAAGTGAAAAATAAGAAATCATCTAATGAGCCATGAGCATCAATTAAATGAAATGCCCACTTAGATTATAACACATACTTTGTTTAATACTTGAGTTTCCAAATTAGCATGCTTTATTACCACAAGACTGACTATTTATTTCAAAATTCAAGGAAAATCAATTATTATGAAGGAAACCTTCCACCACCTTTTTTACTTGCAACATAATATTGATTTCAAGAACCAGTCACAAAGTTCCATGACCACAAATTGTTTCACTTGATTTTCTATAACTTTTGATTCATTAAAGCCCTATTTTGATCAATAGTCTAGGCTCATGTTCCATTTAAATCAACGTCATTTGTTTGGCCTACCCTTAGAAATGAATATGGTATAGTTAGTGGATATCTTGTAATGTATAATTTTTTTCCACATAACCACAAGCTCCCCTTTGTAGGTGCATGCACACTTTTATCTTGAAAAATGTACTTTTGATATAGACATGCTACCATTTGGCGCATTTAATAATTTTGACATTAGTCAATCTTTGAACACATTATTTATGTTATATATAACATAACTAATGATGTGAATTATCTTGGTTAATTAGGTGAGGCTTATTATTAACCCAATTAATCCATTGATGTACCTAAAACACATGTATCCAATTACCTATAAGTCAAACCAATTAGTTAAATGAAAAATAACTATAAAATAAGAATTTACATTTTTGTTTGAAAATTAATAGACTAATTCACCATTAAAAAAAAAAATATCTTTTGAACAAAACACATACCAAATATATTTTTTCAAAATAAAAAATAAATTGTTGAAAATATCAAACATAATTTAAAACATTTTAAAAAATAAAATCATTTATCAATATAATGATTCATGTACATAATACTCAAAGCAAATATTATAACTACTTACAATTTGCCTCCTAGATGAAGTTAGTTGAACATTGGTATCTATCGTTGTTCAAAGAGAGTTAGAAGGAGAGAAAAAAATGAGATGTTTCCAAAATTTATAACGAGCTTCCATGAATAGGAATGATGACAACACTCCTACCAGCATAGTTAGCTAGAGAATTAGCATCCTTGTTGGCTTCCCTATGTACACATGCTTAATATTGAAGGATCCTAACCTATCAGAAAAAGGCCATGAATATAATCAAAGAACCTTTAGTTTCTCTAATGATGTATCTAGTGTTGGAAGGGCCAAAATTTACTTTCAAAATACTATCAAAGTTCATTTTAACTTAGCCATCGAGAGTGGGCTGCAACTTTGCTTTTACCCTTTATTTATATGTAGAGTTATCTCTATTAATCATTTAAACAAGGAAATGAGAATTGTTCATTTCAAAAGAGTTGCATTATTTACAATTTATTTTAAAATGACTGTACATGTGTTATATATATTAATCACATAAAATATATATGTATCTATATAAAATTATATTGAGAAAAAACATAATTGAATGAAAAGGGAGATAAAAAATAATCATTATAAAGAATGAATATAAGTGGTTTGTTTAAAAAATAATAATAATTATTTAAAAACATAGTCCGCATGGGTAGCTGAGTTGGCTTGGGTTGTGGGTTTGCTCCCCAGAGGTTTTGGGTTCGACTCCACTCCCGGGTTTAAGAGGTGGGCTGCTAGCGGGTGGTAGCATTCCACCCACAGGGGACTAGTCTCGCCTCAGCTCAACCCTCTAGGCGCTGGGCTGGGTCATGGGGACTAGTCTCGCCTCAGCTTGCCCCTTTGGACGCTGGACCTACAGGGGACTAGTCTCGCCTCAGCTCGACCCTTTGGGTGCTAGGCTGGGTCATGGGAACTAGTCTCACCTCAGCTCGCCCCTTTGGACGCTGGGTTGGATCGCGGGGATCGCGGAGATACCTCTGTGTAAAAAAACATATAAATTTAAAAACATATTATTCCAATTAATAATAAGTTATTACAGAACAAATTGAAAATTTAATAAAGATTATCTTGTAAATTTTATATTAAAACAAAACTATGTTTGTATATATTCATTCAAGGAAAATTTACTATTTCTTAGCAATTAAAATTGTCAAATTTACAGATTTATAATTTATGATTTATCAGTTTTCTTAACTGTAAAACACTATTCTAAATTTATTTAAAAAATCAAAGATGTTAATAATGAAAGGTCCATCGATAATTTTAAGAGTTTGTTGGAGATCGCTACATTCAAACCACCTTGATTGATTTTATGTTTTCTAGATTTCTAAACTGTAAAATAATGCTCTATTTAAAAAAAAAAAAAAACACAGACCACAGGTCATCAAATTCCGAGCCTCCAAAGCCATATGTTCAATAAATATTCCATCATAACATAATAACTCCATTTAGGTAAGTGAAGATCATATCTATGCTTTGGCATCGGCAGTTGTAAGTAGTAGTATCAGTTTTTCAACATATAAACATAACTGGCACTAGTTGTGGCCTTTAGAGAACAAGCTTTCGATCATTCAATGGAAGAATCTATTGATAGATAGAAAATCATTAGATACAAAATTTGTGAATCTTGTCATAGAAGATGTAAATCATTCTTTGGCAATAGGAATTAGAAAGTTCTAAGTTAATAGGCCTTTACCTTTAAGAAGAAAAACCTGAAAACAAAAATTGACATAGAACACAAAAGAAGTCTGAGATAGTACATGAAGTAAATAAATGAGATGAGCTGCTTTTGCATCTCCCTCAAAGCCTCCAAAAAGACTCATAGACGTTGTATGTAGATATTTTGAAAGCCTTTGAGGGAGAGTTAACAGCAGATCCCTCATACTTCTCCTCAAAATCCATGCACCTCCACAAGCTGAAATGATGAGACAGAGAGAGTTGTGTAAAAATGTTAACTGGGTGGATAAATTTATAAGAACGAGTAACAGAATGTTAACTGAATTATTGGCATTTTACTATTGAGAACTATCAGTCCAGTTCCACTAATGACTTTCAAAAAAGTCATTATGATTAAAGAGGATGATAAGCTTATCTGCATAAAATCTCCACTAGATTGACTGATACCATTTCTCTTCTCGTGTCATTTCACTTCATGCATGTTAATCTGTATTCCTTTCACCAGTAAAAGCTTTTCAAGACATGCTGGTACATTTGGGAATATGATGTCACCAAGATCAAAACAAATAAGTTGACCTTTCACATCAAATTTCAATTCCAAACTTTTATTGAGAATATAATCGAATAACTTTGGCTTGAAACATTCTCCAGAGATTCTACATTAGGAAAGGTAATTGACGAGTTATGTGAGCATCATAATAGGCATATTTCAGAGGAATGTGATGTAATGAAAAGGAAAAGGCACCAACAAGCACAATACACCTGTCGAAGTGCGGTAAAATATATTTTTCTTTTATCTTGATAAAATTTGTCTGCTATTCATTGGATGTCGAATAAGATCTCTGATATGAAACCAATTTCATGGGTTCCTCCACAATTGGTTTTTTAATATATTCTGGCCTTACTTTGTCTTATAAATATTACAGTTTACAGTATTTTCATGTAAGCTAAGCCTCTCATTCTTGCATTATATTCTTTGAGGGTGCTGATTTGATACGAAGAAAGTTGGTCTTACCTCTCCATCAATGGCTTCTGAAATATCATAACAGAGCAATTGAATGAAATATTTTTTATGCCATTGAAAATGGAAATGGATCTTTTTATAGTCCAGATATAGGGCGATCTATTTTTTGGTCTACAGATGGCTTATAGTAATATGGGACTACCCCATACTCCATGTAGGAGGCACCTAACTGTGCTACAAATGAGACGTACATACCCTACCCCCTATAGGATTTGAACTTGTAGCATTGAGAAAAGAGGTTAAAGTGCTTGATATTGTGGATGAAGTAGACATGCATTTTCTAAGTTAAGAGTAGTCTCTCTTTAAAAAGAAATGTTTGCAAATGCATTAAAGAGATTTAAATACGCAATGGACATACGATGTGTGTATTTTGGAGACAAAATAATTTTAAGAGGTGAAGAAAGAAAAAATTGAATAATAAGATTTTTTATTTTTAATTGTTTTAGTAATTTGTTGGTATTGTGAGTTCTAATTAGAGGTGTATGGATAACTGATCACTTTTGGTTTAGTGTTAAGATTTGAGGGGTAATTGTTATTAGTCGATAGGCTTCTTCTGTGGACTTCAAGTCCAAAATTGATTGGTAAACCTGTCTCACGCTTGAAAACAAGATTTACTCACCGTTAAATCACTCTTGAGTTGCTGGAAAACAAGTTTCAGCTGCTGATAAATCAGTCGCCATTTAATAGTAAAATCCTCCAAATATTGATTTGCCAACTAGATGGGAACATTCTATTTTTCATTGTGATGTTTTTTTTCCAATTTGATGTCAACTTTCCTTTTTCATTTGCATTGCTTTATGTTTTAATAATATTTCTAAATAATCTTAAAATAAAATTTCATAATATATATATTTTTATTAATTATTAATAAATATTTTATTACACTAACAAATATACAACAAAATTTACAAGCTCTCTTAAATTTTCCATCGACATATCCTTGTTGAAGGTGCAAGTGCTAGTATTAAAATAATTCATGATATGATATTGATCTCATCCCTTTAAAGCATCACATGTATTGCATTCAACAAGACTTGATATTTGATGGATTCTCTAAAATTCATTCGACGTCACCAATAGACCAATGACCACTTGATTTTTATTGTCAATATGAAAAAAAAAGTTAATGTAATCAATGCTAAAAATAATTTTATAATAATATTATTTCTTGATGAATTTGAACTAAGTGAAGGTAAACATATTTCTTTGAAGATTGGATATCAATATATATTATTTTGTATTGTGTTGAACTAGAGTGAACTAACTGCATTTTATGAAAGCTCTTGCTGAGTGGGAAATTAAAATGGCTAAAGCTTGGCACCAAAATCTTGATGCTAACTCCTACGATGACTCCAGGTCCCAGGCAAGACGAGATACTGTCTAGAAACCCCCGGACCATGGCTGGCATAAACTAAATTTTGATGGCGCAGCCAAATGCAACTTGGGTAGGGCAAGCATAGGAGGCATAATCAGAGATTACAGGGGCAAGTTTGTTGTTGGTTACTCAGGGGGTATAGGAATTCATTCATCCATGATTGTGGAAGCTAAGGCACTGCTAAAGGGGGTCCAGTTAGCTGTCACTCTGGGGATAAGGAACCTGCACATTGAAGGGGATTCTAAGTCTATGGTTGATGCTATTAATCAAGGAAAATTACTTGGCTGGAGTACTAGGGACATTTTGTTAGACATATTTCATTTGGTGGCTAAGTTGAATATGAAGATTACCACCCACATTTTTTAGGAGGGTAATAAAGTTGTTGATGTTATGGCTAACCTGGGCTCCCATTGGAGAGATTCTAAGTGTTGGAGGAATTTTGGGAACTTACAGTTGGGAATACAAGGTTTAATCCTTAAGGAGTAGGGCATGCGCATTGTTCATAATGATACATAATTTTGAGATTGTGTTAGCGTTCTGGGGGTTCACATACTTGTCTATTGGGTGATGTGGGCAGAGTTAAATGTTGAGGTGTTAAACTCGTGGCATAATTTGAATAAAGGGATGGAGATCGATAATAAAGAGTTAATTATGACGAGGAGTGGGGAGTATAACTGGATAACGGCCAAGTTGTGTCAGACCTTACACAATATTTATTTGAGGTCTTGTTTTAGCCTTCTCATATCCTTGTAGATTTTCAAACTCAAATTTGATGTGACCAATAATTATGATGTGAAGCTCTTGCCTTGTCCTATCAGCTCTGCTAAAAATTTGCTAATGATAGATGGTTAGATTTTGGGGAATTCTAAATTTGGTCCCGTGGCTAAACTTTTTTGGTACTTGTGCAAAGGAAACATGGAAGGAAAACCTTCCAATATCATAATGGCTTGCAATCCTGGCCATAGGTGTCTCAAGATTTCCATTAATGGGAATGTAGTGATTTCCTTTTGGGATTTAACTCTTCAAGCGTGTGTCCAACACACCATCTTAATTGCCTGAAGCAATCTTGTTTGGCTTAAAACCATAAGTGTCTAGGCGACCTTTCACTTTGTCGAAAATTCTAACATCTTACAAGCTTTTTGGTTTTTCAGTGTGCAAAATGGAGATATGGGTGATTATAGGGTGAGGACAAAGCTTGAAAATTATGGGGAATTTCACAAGGACCCATTGGTTTGGCACATCTGTGTTGAAGGTGGCCTAGCGCCCTTGATGGAAAGTTTGGTTGGCCATGATCAGAAGATGTTTGCACAATTTATGAGTTCTTGGAAAGAAAGAAGGGTTTCCATGGGTGGTATTTCCTTCTAGGTGAATGAGGAGGTGATTGCCCAGGCTATGGGGTTGTTGTGTACTGGGAAGAAGTACCCTAAGCATACCAAGGCTTAAGACAACGAAAGCCTAAATGCCTTCTTTGTGGGTAATGAAAAACCTATTCGCTCTTAATATGGCTTTGAAAGAGAAGCTCTCTTATGGTTGTGGGACCAGGTCTGTCTTGCCCTCATGAAATATGTCACTCTAGAGAGTAGGTTTAAAACTTTTTATTTTTATCATTTTCCTCTCTTAAACCACCTTCATCATAAAATTATGTTGAGTTTCCCGTTCTTTTTACTCATTGATTTGGAAAGCTTTGTTGAGAAGGTTCTTCAGTTTGCTACCAATAACCCTAAGGATCCCATTCCCCTACTGCTCCATCAAGGCCTCATCTTGAGGCTCTATCATTTTCACCTCACTCTCTACCCACCCAAACCCATCTTCACTGTCTGCATTAAGGAAATTGAACCCTTGGTTTAGACCAACATTTCCCTAGCCAAGTCTAAGGGTCCCAAAAGAAAAACTCCTCTGATGGTTGTTGAAAACCCTAAACCCAAACCAAATGCCAAGAAGAAAAAGGGGATTGTGGGGATAGCCCAATCCCATGTTGTGGCTAGTCTCTGCGAACTTAAGTTTGCCCCGGCCAGGACTAACAACAAACCTATAGTTATGAGGAATGTGAAGGATGAGGGGAAGGATGTGGTGGAGCAACTAGCCACTAGAAGCATTGGAAAGGATAGGGTGGGAAAAGACTCCAAAGGGGATACTATGGTT
>VDFB02060247.1:26405-76436 GCA_007258455.2 Sequoia sempervirens | reverse complement strand
CAAAGGAAAAAAAAAAGCTCTCGCTTCTTCCTCAGTGATGCCATTAACCTTGAAATCATTATGTCTCACTTAGCACATTAAGATTTACATCAAAAATATCATCTTGACCACTAATATCCACTAAATGATCCTGAATGGTCCTTGAAAGAAGGAAACAACAACCTCAACAATCTACTCATCAATAATAAATTGGTTCCATCTATATTGACCATATTTTTTTATGGATTTCTCCTTCAATGTTTGAGGGTAAATTGATGAAAAAAATGAGCATTCCTATTTCCTTTAGTAAGCCATTAGATATGAGACTTTTGCTTCCAAAAAAAAAAATTCTCCAATCATAAGCCTATGACATTCCTATCTTGGGTTTTCTCCTTATGACATGTCTCCATATCAAAGGCCCCAACACCCATTTTGTCTTTTATATCCTTCAATTCCTTAGACAATTGATCTTTTTTGTGAAGGATATTTCCAAAAGAGAATCTATTCTAGCCTCTAATTTTATTTTTCACTAGCTTGATTTTATGAGTCAGAAAGAACATGAGAGATCCTTTAATAGGAATATTCCACCAATTTGAAATCAATTGTCTAAAATCCAGGTGAGTTTCCCACATAATTTCATATATAAAAGGATAAGGTTTTTTTCTTATTTGATTATCCCATTACAAGAGAAGATGATGATGACCAGATCCCACTTTAGGGAGAGCCTTGAGGCTAAGACTGGGAAAAATATTCCAAGTATTTGAGATTAAGAAATTGTCTAGTTTAACCTGTATAAGGTTACTCCCCATTCTCCCATTAGAATAATTAAAATAAGTTTCTTGGAGATCCAAATGCATGAGACCAGTAGATGACAAGAAATCAACAAAATCCACCATGCTTTTAAAACAACCATCAAGACCTCCTAACTTTTTCGAAGGAAAAATTGGGGTATTAAAATCTCTTGCAATCATCCAATTATAATAAATTTGACCATATATCACATTAGTGAGTTTATCCCATGGAGTCCTAGAATTAGGAGCATAGGCATTAATCATAATCCAATTATCATTATAAATCAAGTTTGTAAAGGACACTATCAAGTTGTTTCTATAATAACTCACCCTTTTCCCTGAGAGACAAACATGATTTCACATAATCACAATTCCTCCTAAGGCACCATCTATATGGTTAATACAAAACTCAACAACATGCCAAATTTTACCAACAATCTAGGAAAAAGTAGAATCATTCATTTTAACCTCCTGAATGAGGTGGATATCAATCTTATTATCAATTATACAACTCTTAATTTGCATGATTCTTATGGGGGATATTAAGCCCTCTAAAATTCTAGGAAGTAATAATCATAAGGATAACAAAAAAACTCACTCCCAACTAATAACATCAAATCAAACTCATACTATTTATTCTTATAGTGTCATAAATTGTCACCCTCGACAATTTCACACTATGTTTTCTCCCCCTAAATTATTAAGCCTAATTGAGTCCCTAATTTACTAAAATTATGCATTTTATAACCCATTTGTACCACTTTTAATAAATTGCAAGCATTGAATAAATGCATACAACTCATATGTTGCCCCCGACACTTAATGTCCTAGAAATCAAGGCCAAGACCCATTCACCCAAGGGCATATGGGTCCCCCTCCTTAGCTAGGACCTAATTTTGGGCATGTCAGAGTGCCCATTTTAACATTCAAATTTCAAATGTCGGCTATCGGTATTTGATTCTTGGGAAAGTAGAAAAATGCCTATAAATACCTAGTTAAATGCCTATATTACATCATTTGAACATTAAGTGAAATGATCTAGCATTATCAAGCAATCTGAGGTGAACATTGAGAGCATGTCAAGAGCAACATTTCAGTGATTTATTGCAGCGATTCAAGATCCAACATCATGTCAAATTCTATGTGTGTTCATGTTGTCATTGTTTTGTGAAGGCTAACTCTTTTGTAAGTCTCCAAAGCATTCAAACATTAAATAAAGAAAGGTCAATACCTTGAGGTGATATGTATGACTTTATTCCTTCAAGGAAGCCACTAAAGGGTGGTGAGTTGTAGCACTTTGTGATTTTATCATTCTTTCCTATCCATTTATCCATTTATCATTGAGATTGCAATTGTGGAAGTGGAAACAGTTACACAAGGTTTAATTGAGGCAAGCCCCTAAAATGGCCCATCATTTCCTCTCTTTGTGAATGTATAGATTTCAGGTTGAAGAGGATCGAAGAAAGAACGAATTCAAATTTTCCATTGTTGCATTCAAAGCCCTAAATATTGTCAAGCCACATAAACTCAATTATAGAATTATCCGAAAACATTCTGACAACTCTGTAGACAAAAAATATAAGCTCATATCTGTCATTAGAGGAGCCCAAATGTAGAGCAGGAAACCCTATCAAAGAAACACACACCCCGAGGCATCCCAGTCCTCTTATTCATCTTAAAACCAACTTTTTAAGATAGGTACACAATCTCTTACACTTTTTGGATCTTCCTGCAAATTGTTGTCTTAGTCTGTTATTTGTCGAGATCTTGCATTTCATGCACGTTAAGGAATATATTCTAATTAGTTTAATCAATTCCAATCCATTCCAATCCATTTCCAGTCCCCTAAAAGAAAGAGATCCAAGTCTGATTGGCTCACCTTCATGGATGATAGTAAATCTATTCACCTTATTGATCTCCCTCTTTGATGAAATATAGGAAAAGACGAAAAGGCCCACCCAAAACACCCCCTTATTATTGTAGGTTCCTTGCATTGGGGACATAGGATCCCTTTATTATTTTTTTCATTTTGGTGAACCCAACTTTTTATCATAAACCTTCCAAAAATTGTATTCATTCATTCTAGATCTAAGCTTTGCATTACATTGTTTTGCGTCTTTCATTTAGGGTTTCATATTTGCATCATAAAAGAGTCATAAAAATTCAAAAATATTACATCATAACTTGCATTAAGGTGTGTTTCAATCATTTAGACTAGATTTTCATCCAAAATTGCACTCGTAATTGTTACTTTTTATTTGCACATTATCACACATTTGCATCTCATTTACATTGATTTAAAAAAAAGAAGCTAATTTCAAACATGTAAATGGAGATACAAATATCAACCTTAAAAAACTTAAACATTCAATTTTTCAATTTTCAAATCCCCTATCAAGGACTTAGACACCCTTGGGCGACTCTGTCCTTGTACAATTGCAACAACAAACCTTTTCATTGTTGTCTGTCTCTATCTGGTTAGTTTGTATGTACTTTTAGATCTTTGTTTAAGAATCCATAATTGAATGTTTCTAGGAATTTTACATATAGTTCATAAAGGTGAAAGAAAGTGCATTATCAGTATTTTAAAATTACATCAAAATAATCATTTCTAGGTTTTTGTATTTTAGAATCAGTTAATTATTGCATTTGAAATCTAAAATTCGCATTCAAATTTGTTCAAACATCTTCGACATCACTGTATAATTGCATTTTACATCAAATTGGCATAAATTAAGAAAATTCTAGAAAATTATTAACGGTTACAACTATTTGCAAGTAGAATCAAAATCTTTAAGCAGTGTAATAAACAGTCAGATTTGAATTTCCAGAACCCTTGTTTAGGACTCAAACACCCCTAGGTGAATTTTTGTTGTTAATCAAGGCATAAGTCAGTTTTCTATGGCATAATATTCTCAGTAGCCTCTATCCAAATCTATTGTCTAATTCCCAGTTACATGTTGAATAATGGTCTAAAACACATTGCAAAGTCTCATATCATCATGGCTTGGTGTTTCAGTAAAGTTTGGATGTCCTTGAAGTCCTTGGTTGATGTTTCAACTTGTGTGTTTGGAAATGACCCTAACTTTGATAACAATATTCATGATATGTCATCTCCTATTACAATTATTTTGGATGTCCTAGGTCAAGATGAAGAGAGCATGCATGAGTTCATACAAAATTCATTACATAACCTTGAGAATAATGCAACCTTTTATCCCTCAATGCAATGGCCCACTAATCCATACCAACAACATCTTTCCATAACAACATGCATGGAGATACCTACCAATAACAACCACATGGAAGACACATCAACTAATCCCCAATCATATGAGCATAAAGTCACAAAAAAACCCATTAACTTGGAATAAAGTTAAGGACAAGGCTTTAGAATCTTGAGAAAACAAGGATGTGACATAAGTAATGAGCATGAAATACATTCCCTCTTGGAACAAACACCATCAAAAGAGACTAAGGGATTAGGTTACCAAGATACCCCACTTGTGCATCAAAAAATTGTTCTGGCCAAGAAAGAAATATAAGCTTAAGAAATTACATTTCTTACATCCTATATCTAAGACTGAAGAGACATTAGATACACTTGTAGACTCGGGTTTAATTACACTACCTCCTATGTTCAAAAGAAAAACCAATAAACAAAAGGACACAAATACATCCTACTGTGCATATCATAGAATATTTGGACACGATACAGATGAATGTTATGCTTTAAAGAAAAAATTGAAGAATTTGATCCTTATGTGGATCAATTTGATCATATAATTGATTAACATGCACACACTTTGCTCCTTGCCATGTAGTATTTACAATATCACATAATTATCACTACCATACATGGGGGTATAAACTTCACTTTATGCAATCATAGTTCATTTCGTAAGGATTAGCATATCATAATCCATTTGGCTCACCTTTGTCCTTACACTTGGGGGGCAAGGGGTTAGGTAGCCTTGTCCAAGTGCATTCCTTCTAGCAAGGGATCCATCTTTATATTCTTAAAATGCTAGTCTAGCAAGTACACTAACATTTTAAGGGGGGAATATGGTCCCTTCGCTCATTTTTTGCATAAGAAATGGTTCCTTCTTAGTGAGGATGGTATACATCTCCTAATAAGTGTGACCTTGTTAATCAAAGTGTGGCATTCTTGATCTATGTTAGTTTCTATTTGTGGTGATATCAGGCTTGATATCCCTTGAGAGTGTGACCCTTCTTGGCATATAACATTCCCCTTGGTGGTAATGCTATGACTAGTATTCCCTAAGGCATGATTTTTTTGTTCCACGACTTGTGCTCTCTTGGTGGTGATGTCATGTGTGGTATCCCCTAAGGTGTGACCTTTCACGTATTAAGCAAAGCCCCTTTTTTATTTTTTCTAAATCATCTCTTGTGGTGTTGTTGTCATTACACCCCTTGAGTTCTTAGCCTTATCCTATCATCATTTATGCACCCCCTCAGGTGAGTCTGTTTCATCCCCTAAGACGTTCAAATTTATGCACCCCAGAGGTGATTTTGATATTTTTGCTTCACTATGTTCATAGGCATTAAACTTAGTGTTGCATTAACATAATATCTTGATAATTTTGTAGCACCTTATTAGAGCTATCAAGGATTATAACTCTTGGTATGGTTATGGGTACACACCTAGTGAAAAACGATCCTCACTAGACCTTGTGTGTTTCTCATTTTTCTACCTTGTCCTAGGGGCTCACCTAGTGAATATTGGACTTCACTAGCTCATGTTGCCTTCTGGTTTGTGATTCACCTAAAAGATGTCAAGATTTTCTATGGTGTGAGTCATGAATTCCTTTTCACATGGCTGCCGAGCATAACACACATCGCTTGCTAGTGGAGCTATGTGTTTCATAAGTGTCTGGCATAACATAACTTGCTAGCCTTATGGAACTCATCATATTACATGGACACTTAGCATAATGCAACTTGTTAGCCATTGGATCCATGTGGCTCATGAGTGATGTGGAATAACACAACTTGTTGATCCTCATAGGAGAATTCATTTATTCGATGGATGAAATTTGGTATTTGAGACAATTTAAGACTGAGGTCTCTTTAAATACCTTACCGGCTCGAATCCTTTTAGTACTAATCTTGTGTTTTGTTATGTGTCTTTTGTGTGTCTTCTTCTTGTTTGCATTGTGTTTTTGTTTAATTTTTTGTCATAAATATGTTATGTTATGTCATATATTTTCATCGTGTATACTTCATTTTTTTGTCATGTATGTTTGTGTATGTTGTCTTGTTGCATTCCATACATGTGTGTTCCTTTGTGATTATGTTCATTTTCCATGGGATCTTGGATCTTGGGGGCTTGATCACCTCCCTTGATCCTTAGCCATCCTATCTCTTCAACATTTGTACATTCAAACCACTCTTGACATATATTTTCTAATTTAGTGTGAGTCTAAGCGTAAGTTCATACTCACTAAAGTGGGGCTAAATGTAGTGTCATAAATTATCACCCGTACGTGACAATTTCACACTATATTTTCTCCCCCTAAATTATTGAGCATAATTGAGTCCCTAATTACCTAAAATTATTCATTTCATAGCCCATTTGTACCACTTTTTAATAAATTGCAAGCATTGAATAAATGCATACAACTCATATGTTGCCTCAAACACTTAATGTCCTAGAAATCAGGGCCAAGACCCATTCACCCAAGGGCGTATGGGTCCCCCTCCTTAGCAAAGACCTAATTTTGGGCATGTCGAAGTGGCCATATTAACATTCAAAATTTAAATTTAAAATGTTGGCTATTGAGATTTAATTCTCAGGAAATTAGAGAAATGCCTATAAATACCTAGTTATTGCATCATTTGAACATTAAGTGAAATGATCTAGTATTATCAAGAAAAATGTGAACATTGAGAGCAAGTCAAGAGAAACATAATTTCAGTAATTTATTGCAGCAATTCAAGATACAACATCATGACAAATTCTATGTGTGTTCATGTTCTCATTGTTTTGTGAAAGCTAACTCTTTTATAGGTCTCCAAAGCATTCAAGAATTCATGAAAGAAATTCTATGTGTGTTCATGTTCTCAACAAAAGAGTCAAACCCCAGTTCCACTTACAAAGTGATAGGTTATTTCTATGACCATTATCAAAGAACCAAGTGAATATTCTCAACATTTTAATCAAAACCTCCTTATTAGAAAATCTAAACAAAAAAAACCATCAACCATAGCATTGACTAAGACCATATCCTTCAACTTCTATATCTCAACTAACCTTTTACACACTAAATCAATGTTTGGTTTAAAATAAAAAGGTTTACCAACCTATGTATTATCCATAGTAGAAATAGCTTCATCCATTAAAAGGACCAGAAGGTTAACCACGCTACCCTCCTTAGAAAGTTGAACAGTGGGAACAACACTTCTATCTTAATAAACCTGGATCTAGTAATTTATCAACCCAAGATGGGTGGCCCACCTCAAAAGAAACAACTTCTTGAACTAGTATTATAGAGACAACATCTAACGTCTGAGCCTTTGAAACAACACCAAAAATATTTATTGGATAAAAATTATTTAAGAATGTGCATTAGAAACAACAATCATGTCTTGGGAAGCACTTGACGGCCCCCTTGAGCAACCCTCCATTTTGTAGAATCCTACCAAAAGTTACAAAAAATTCAAACCCTAACAGAGTGCATCCTCAATAACCTCATGATTATGAAATATTATATGTTGTAACATTGCTTTCACGAATTTCTTTAATGACACCTTGCATTAATTATTTTACAAACATTGAACATCAACATTACTTAAATTTCCAAAAAATGTCACATAAAGTAGCATATTTTCAAAAGAGATAATAAATTGATGGTTTTGGATGATCCTTCCTTTAAGATCAAGACTAATATTTTATTAATTAGTTTTTAAAATGATATCTCATTTATTTAACCAATAGTTTGTGACCATCAATTTTGTCCACATGGCTTCATATCCATAATTTAAACTTGCACAATATAATATATTCAAAATAAATAAAATACTTTATCAAGCATAAATTAAATAGTATAAGTTTGATTCCTCATGACATCACGTATCCACATGATATTCTTTCCTTTAATACTTGGCATCAATCAAAACTTAGATGCTTACTCCATGTAAATCAATGGAAGTGGGAGACTAGGTAACTAATAACGTGATGAAAACTAAATCCTTTGATAATCCACAACCTATTATAGAAAGCCACATGTCTTACACATTTTATTTGGGTCCTTCACAAATGTATATTGAGTTCTAAACAATCAATGGCATTGATGATATTATTTCATCAAAGAATTATCAAAGTGAAAAATAAGAAATCATCTAATGAGCCATGAGCATCAATTAAATGAAATGCCCACTTAGATTATAACACATACTTTGTTTAATACTTGAGTTTCCAAATTAGCATGCTTTATTACCACAAGACTGACTATTTATTTCAAAATTCAAGGAAAATCAATTATTATGAAGGAAACCTTCCACCACCTTTTTTACTTGCAACATAATATTGATTTCAAGAACCAGTCACAAAGTTCCATGACCACAAATTGTTTCACTTGATTTTCTATAACTTTTGATTCATTAAAGCCCTATTTTGATCAATAGTCTAGGCTCATGTTCCATTTAAATCAACGTCATTTGTTTGGCCTACCCTTAGAAATGAATATGGTATAGTTAGTGGATATCTTGTAATGTATAATTTTTTTCCACATAACCACAAGCTCCCCTTTGTAGGTGCATGCACACTTTTATCTTGAAAAATGTACTTTTGATATAGACATGCTACCATTTGGCGCATTTAATAATTTTGACATTAGTCAATCTTTGAACACATTATTTATGTTATATATAACATAACTAATGATGTGAATTATCTTGGTTAATTAGGTGAGGCTTATTATTAACCCAATTAATCCATTGATGTACCTAAAACACATGTATCCAATTACCTATAAGTCAAACCAATTAGTTAAATGAAAAATAACTATAAAATAAGAATTTACATTTTTGTTTGAAAATTAATAGACTAATTCACCATTAAAAAAAAAAATATCTTTTGAACAAAACACATACCAAATATATTTTTTCAAAATAAAAAATAAATTGTTGAAAATATCAAACATAATTTAAAACATTTTAAAAAATAAAATCATTTATCAATATAATGATTCATGTACATAATACTCAAAGCAAATATTATAACTACTTACAATTTGCCTCCTAGATGAAGTTAGTTGAACATTGGTATCTATCGTTGTTCAAAGAGAGTTAGAAGGAGAGAAAAAAATGAGATGTTTCCAAAATTTATAACGAGCTTCCATGAATAGGAATGATGACAACACTCCTACCAGCATAGTTAGCTAGAGAATTAGCATCCTTGTTGGCTTCCCTATGTACACATGCTTAATATTGAAGGATCCTAACCTATCAGAAAAAGGCCATGAATATAATCAAAGAACCTTTAGTTTCTCTAATGATGTATCTAGTGTTGGAAGGGCCAAAATTTACTTTCAAAATACTATCAAAGTTCATTTTAACTTAGCCATCGAGAGTGGGCTGCAACTTTGCTTTTACCCTTTATTTATATGTAGAGTTATCTCTATTAATCATTTAAACAAGGAAATGAGAATTGTTCATTTCAAAAGAGTTGCATTATTTACAATTTATTTTAAAATGACTGTACATGTGTTATATATATTAATCACATAAAATATATATGTATCTATATAAAATTATATTGAGAAAAAACATAATTGAATGAAAAGGGAGATAAAAAATAATCATTATAAAGAATGAATATAAGTGGTTTGTTTAAAAAATAATAATAATTATTTAAAAACATAGTCCGCATGGGTAGCTGAGTTGGCTTGGGTTGTGGGTTTGCTCCCCAGAGGTTTTGGGTTCGACTCCACTCCCGGGTTTAAGAGGTGGGCTGCTAGCGGGTGGTAGCATTCCACCCACAGGGGACTAGTCTCGCCTCAGCTCAACCCTCTAGGCGCTGGGCTGGGTCATGGGGACTAGTCTCGCCTCAGCTTGCCCCTTTGGACGCTGGACCTACAGGGGACTAGTCTCGCCTCAGCTCGACCCTTTGGGTGCTAGGCTGGGTCATGGGAACTAGTCTCACCTCAGCTCGCCCCTTTGGACGCTGGGTTGGATCGCGGGGATCGCGGAGATACCTCTGTGTAAAAAAACATATAAATTTAAAAACATATTATTCCAATTAATAATAAGTTATTACAGAACAAATTGAAAATTTAATAAAGATTATCTTGTAAATTTTATATTAAAACAAAACTATGTTTGTATATATTCATTCAAGGAAAATTTACTATTTCTTAGCAATTAAAATTGTCAAATTTACAGATTTATAATTTATGATTTATCAGTTTTCTTAACTGTAAAACACTATTCTAAATTTATTTAAAAAATCAAAGATGTTAATAATGAAAGGTCCATCGATAATTTTAAGAGTTTGTTGGAGATCGCTACATTCAAACCACCTTGATTGATTTTATGTTTTCTAGATTTCTAAACTGTAAAATAATGCTCTATTTAAAAAAAAAAAAAAACACAGACCACAGGTCATCAAATTCCGAGCCTCCAAAGCCATATGTTCAATAAATATTCCATCATAACATAATAACTCCATTTAGGTAAGTGAAGATCATATCTATGCTTTGGCATCGGCAGTTGTAAGTAGTAGTATCAGTTTTTCAACATATAAACATAACTGGCACTAGTTGTGGCCTTTAGAGAACAAGCTTTCGATCATTCAATGGAAGAATCTATTGATAGATAGAAAATCATTAGATACAAAATTTGTGAATCTTGTCATAGAAGATGTAAATCATTCTTTGGCAATAGGAATTAGAAAGTTCTAAGTTAATAGGCCTTTACCTTTAAGAAGAAAAACCTGAAAACAAAAATTGACATAGAACACAAAAGAAGTCTGAGATAGTACATGAAGTAAATAAATGAGATGAGCTGCTTTTGCATCTCCCTCAAAGCCTCCAAAAAGACTCATAGACGTTGTATGTAGATATTTTGAAAGCCTTTGAGGGAGAGTTAACAGCAGATCCCTCATACTTCTCCTCAAAATCCATGCACCTCCACAAGCTGAAATGATGAGACAGAGAGAGTTGTGTAAAAATGTTAACTGGGTGGATAAATTTATAAGAACGAGTAACAGAATGTTAACTGAATTATTGGCATTTTACTATTGAGAACTATCAGTCCAGTTCCACTAATGACTTTCAAAAAAGTCATTATGATTAAAGAGGATGATAAGCTTATCTGCATAAAATCTCCACTAGATTGACTGATACCATTTCTCTTCTCGTGTCATTTCACTTCATGCATGTTAATCTGTATTCCTTTCACCAGTAAAAGCTTTTCAAGACATGCTGGTACATTTGGGAATATGATGTCACCAAGATCAAAACAAATAAGTTGACCTTTCACATCAAATTTCAATTCCAAACTTTTATTGAGAATATAATCGAATAACTTTGGCTTGAAACATTCTCCAGAGATTCTACATTAGGAAAGGTAATTGACGAGTTATGTGAGCATCATAATAGGCATATTTCAGAGGAATGTGATGTAATGAAAAGGAAAAGGCACCAACAAGCACAATACACCTGTCGAAGTGCGGTAAAATATATTTTTCTTTTATCTTGATAAAATTTGTCTGCTATTCATTGGATGTCGAATAAGATCTCTGATATGAAACCAATTTCATGGGTTCCTCCACAATTGGTTTTTTAATATATTCTGGCCTTACTTTGTCTTATAAATATTACAGTTTACAGTATTTTCATGTAAGCTAAGCCTCTCATTCTTGCATTATATTCTTTGAGGGTGCTGATTTGATACGAAGAAAGTTGGTCTTACCTCTCCATCAATGGCTTCTGAAATATCATAACAGAGCAATTGAATGAAATATTTTTTATGCCATTGACAAAAGAGGTTAAAGCTAACTGCCTCCATTATTGCTGATATTGTCGATGAAGCAGACATGCATTGTCTCAAGTTATGTTTGCAAATGTATTAAAGGGATTTAAATGAAAAAGAAATGTTCGTAAATGAATTAAAGGGATTTAAATACACAATGGAAATAAATGAATTAAAGGGATTTAAATACACAATGGAAATGCGATATTATGTTTTAAAGAATTAAAATATTTTTAAGAGGTGAAGAAAGAAAAAAATGAATAATGAGATTTTTTTTTTTAATTGTTTTAATAATTTGTTGGTATTGGGAGTTCTAATTAGCCGTGTATGAATAATTGATCACTTTTGATTTAGTGTCAGGATTTAAGGGTATTTGTGAAACTAAAATTATTTATGATATGATATTGATCTCATCCCTTTAAAGCATCACATGCCTTGCATCCAACAAGACCTTTGGTGGATTCTTTAAAAATCATTCAACGTCACCAATAGACCAATGACCACTTGATTTTCATTGTCAATATAAAAAAATTGAAAAAATAATAGTTACTGTAATTTATGCTAAAAATAATTTTATAATAATATTATTTCTTTATAAATTTGAACTAAGTGAAGGTAAACATATTTTCTTTGAAGATTATATATCAATATATATTATTTTGTATTGTGTTGAGCTAGAGAGAACTAACATTTTATAACTTATAACTCATGGTAATTTGTCATTACATTAAATATCTATACGAAAAAAATATCCTATTCTCATTAAATCTAACATGATTGATCCATTAGCAACATATATGAATCTTATATGAAAAGTGTGTACAACCTCAAAAATATGTTTAATATTAGTTTATAATGCATTAGTAGAACTTATAGAACTTAAGGTGGGAAATATGTCTAATGTAGTGCCCCTCCATGATTTTCCCTTTTATGATGTTGATAAATGTTGTTTTGAGTTGTCTAGCTTAAGTCGGTTGTTAATGTTGTTCTTGATTATTAAGTAAAAGTATTTCAATAGATAGATACAAATATATTTATTAATAATTATGGTTTATAATTAATCTAAAAGCGTAATGGAATATTAAATAAAATAAAATATTATTAAGATGGGTATAAAGTGGATTATTAAATGTAAGTAAAATTAGAGCATGTTTGATAAATAAATTTGTAAATAATTATAATTATTATGTAATATTAAAATAAAATAATAATATAAGGCATGAATACGTGAGTTTTAAGCAAGATCTAAAGATAGGTTTTGCATGTAACGGTTGGTGACCGCTATACATGGGTAACTAAAAAGACTGGGGATTATGGAGGCGTTTGGTAAGATTTGCAAGGAGATGGAAAAGAAAGGAAGGGGGTATTTTGTGGGAATGGACCATCAAATTATTAACCCAATTAATCCATTGATGTACCTAAAACACATCCAATTACCTATAAGTCAAACCAATTAGTTAAATGAAAAATAACTATAAAATAAGAATTTACATTTTTGTTTGAAAATTAATAGACTAATTCACCATTAAAAAATAAAATATCTTTTGACCAAAACACATACCAAATATATTTTTTCAAAATAAAAAATAAATTGTTGAAAATATCAAACATAATTTAAAACATTTTAAAAAATAAAATCATTTATCAATATAATGATTCATGTACATAATACTCAAAGCAAATATTATAACTACTTACAATTTGCCTCCTAGATGAAGTTAGTTGAACATTGGTATCTATCGTTGTTCAAAGAGAGTTAGAAGGAGAGAAAAAAATGAGATGTTTCCAAAATTTATAACAAGCTTCCATGAATAGGAATGATGACAACACTCCTACCAGCATAGTTAGCTAGAGAATTAGCATCCTTGTTGGCTTCCCTATGTACACATGCTTAATATTGAAGGATCCTAACCTATCAGAAAAAGGCCATGACTATAATCAAAGAACCTTTAGTTTCTCTAATGATGTATCTAGTGTTGGAAGGGCCAAAATTTACTTTCAAAATACTATCAAAGTTCATTTTAACTTAGCCATCGAGAGTGGGCTGCAACTTTGCTTGTTCCCTTTATTTATATGTAGAGTTATCTCTATTAATCATTTAAACAAGGAAATGAGAACTGTTCATTTCAAAAGAGTTGCATTATTTACAATTTAGTTTAAAATGATTGTACATGTGTTATATATATTAATCACATAAAATATATATGTATCTATATAAAACTATATTGAGAGAACATCATGGATGGAGGGTGGTAACCTTTGTATTGGTACTTCATTTCTGCGAGATCCTTTGGTGGCATATCTCCTACATATAAAAGCACCATGTGTCAACCTAATCCACAATACATACCTTTAAAGAGGTGACTTACCTTTTAACCAAGCTATATGAACTAATAAATAACTTAGAATATGAAGAAATGACTTGTTAAAAGAGTTTCTAAAGCAAAATAGACTTTTCTGGGGATCAATCCTTGGGCCTAACCTTTATAACCTACCAAAGGGCTAAAACAACTTGAATGAAGTAAATCAGAATTCTACTTTCGGTCCATCGAGAGTCGGGAGTTGGGAATTCGGTCTATTATTTTCTTATAATGCAAGCAAACATCAAGAGGAATCCCCAACCAATGATACTTTAAAATAGGTTACAACCTTTCAAGTTTTGAGAGTCGGTATTGTGCCTTGTTTCTTATTTGTAATAATAAGTTAGTAGGAAGTTTCAATGAGTGACACCCAAAAAACCATTTAAGACTTTTGGGAGTTAGGTACCGGGCATGTCCTTTAACTTTGTCCATGATTTTAATATTTTGTAAGGGTTGCTCCTGATGTTTGACTTCTAAATTTCTTACTCTATTTTGGGGATTGGAATTTAGATATTTCATTTAATACTTCACTAAAACACGTTGGAGATAGACTTGTGACAAATAGAATCCAACATACTTAACTCATTTTGACAAAGCTTTTTCTCTTATGGCATCAAGGGTCGAGGATTGGGCATGTTGCTTTACTTCTACCTTAATAAGAAGTTAATTGAAAATGATATGTCCTATTAGCAACCTCTAAAAAACTTTCAAAAACATAAGCTTTTCACTAAGGCTTATAGATCAAGTTTTGGGCATCAAGACTTTGGCTTACCATTTATCAAACCATAAGTAAAACACAACCATTAATACTGAAACCTAGAACTCAAAACTTGAATATCAAAAAAATGTAAGGTAGAGAAAGGTTGGTTGTTGGTGGTTGGGGATCAGTGATACGGCAATCGGGGATCGGTGATGCGGCCTAAATGCATAATACATAGATGCTTTTAAAGAGTAAACTGAATAGTTGAGATTCGACACCCGAAAATAGAAATCATTTCAAAATACACTAAGGTAGAAAATACTTAGCAAGGACGGAGCCCCACACTCGATCGAATGATGTCATAAACATCCTTGATTGGCATATCAAGACCAAAATAAATTCGATGATGCCAAAGGGTGAAAAAATAAGGGGAAATGAGGAAAAAATAGAAAAAAAAAGGGAAGAACACCAAATTGATTTAAAAGCAACAAATAAAAAACCCCACACCCAAAAACTAGGAAAATTCTATGAATCAAAATAATAAATTATGAGAGAAATCATGAATCCTACTTGGAGAAAGAACATAGGAGCAAAGGTGAACACGGGTGAGCACAAAACCATGAACAAGCAACACAAAATGAATAAAAACCGATGTAAGGAACACCGAACCAACACAAGCATATGATAATGGCGGAAAAAAGCGCATGCAAGGGTTTTTTGCACAAGTTCACGAGGAGTTGCAGAGCTCAAAATACTTAAAATGTGCAAGGTAAGTGATGAAATGGTCACTCATAAACCTATAAATTGGTTTGGTGATCCCAACTACCTTCTATTAATTTCCCATTAAATGCATTGCTAGTGAATTGAATATGCCTGATGGATGTGACCAACACGGTAGTCGAGGCGATGAGGTTGTCACCATTGGGATTTCAAGATCATGGATCCACTTCAATGAATATCTGAACATGCAAAATTTTGAATTGATGACAACCAACATGGAGTGATGAACAAACATCAGAGGTCAGGCCAAATCCATATGGCATGCTAGTATGGAGAAGCTTGAAATCCCAAAGCGCGACAAGACACTTAAAAGAAAGGGGAAATGAAAAAGGAAGAAGGAAAGAGAGGGAAAGGAAAGGAAAGAGAAAAGGAAAACAAAAGAAAGAAATGAAAGAAACAAAATAAAACAAGGAAAGAATGAGAGAAAATGACACAAAAATAAGAGGGCTCCCCCATATTGTCGAAAACAAAATGGGGTGTGAGTGCAAGGCACAAAACTCTATTTTTTCATTCTTTCCAAATACCCCAAGGAATATGGAGAGGAATTTGGTTCCAAAATTCCCTGATAATAGGATGGTGAAAAGGAGAGATATTAATCCAACTTGTAACATAAAAAAACTCTAAAATAATGGGGAAAGATTCAATTTACTTCAATCTTGGATAAATCCTCCTCCCAAACTTCTTGAGAAAATATATAGTGAAAGAACATATGGTCCATAGACTCCTCATGAAAACAACATAAGATACATCTATTAGCAAGTTGAAAACCTCATTTGATAAGGTTGTCAAGAGTAAGGATTTTATTATGCAAAGTAGCCCACCAAAAAAAATAAAATTAAGAATGAATCTATAATTCCATATCAATGTCCAGTCAAAATAAGGGATACTAGTATCATTAGAAATAATTCTATAAGTTGAATCCATAGAAAAAGGATAGAAGAATGGGGTTTCCACATAAACTCATCTTCTCTAGGAGTGTAGAAAGTACAATTCCCAATAAAATGTTGGAATTTATCAGTCAAATCATTCCTCCTAGACAATTAAGAGTAAATTTTTTTCACTTAGTAATTTTACCAGTTTAATCAATATAACCATTTAGGTGCATACCATTCAACCTTATCAATTGCCTCATTAGACTAGAGTTTTTTTAATAGAGAACAATGGAGGGCCATCTTGTCATTTATCTTCCCAAAAATTAATCCTTTTTCCATTTCCCAATCTCCAACTTAGACCTTGTTTTATCGGATTTCTAATTTTTAGCAAGTTTTTCTAGATCACAGAGCCATTGGAAAGAGAAGAAGAGGAAAGGAAACAACATTGGTCCTTGTTTTCAGGATACTTAGCTTTTAATATAAGGGCCCAATCTTTATCAATCGCTAGAAGGTTTCATCCAAATTTAGATAATAAGGATTTGTTAAAAAATTTTAGCCTCCTATAACCTAAACCTCCATTCTCTTTAATTTTGCAAAGAATATCGTAGTTCACAAGAGCAAACTTCTTTTATTCTTTAGTACTTGTCCAAAGATTTTTTTTTGAATCTTCTCAATCCTCTCTTCCATGAAAGCAAGGATCTTAAATAAGGAAAGATAATAAATAGGGATATTTTGTAAAGAATAGTTTAGAAGTTGATATTTTCCATCTTGGCTAAGTAATTTTCCTTTCAAGGTAACCAACATTTTTTGGACTCTCTCAACAATTCCATTGCAATAGTTATTTTTCAAATTCTTAGTTGAGAAAGGAAGACCTAGATAGGTAGTAGGGAGGTTCACTTTTTGACACCCCAAAAATTTGACAATCTTGTTTTAAAGGAATCATCAATATTAAATAAATATAAAACACTCTTAGTGTAATTAATATGTTGACTTGAAGGATTGGCATAATTATTTAACAAATTCTTCACTATCTAGCTTCAACTATAGAAGAGGACCCAAAAAGTACAGGGTCATTCAAAAAATGTTGATGAGATGAAGAGGTTAAGGAAGAAGTAGCTTGGACCCCCTTAAGTACTCTAGAAGCAATAAAATTGTCAATATTTCTCCCCAAAATTTTAACAAAAATAATAAAAAGGTAAGGGGAGATAGGATCACCTTGCCTAAGATCCCTTCCACTAGGAAGAAAAACCCTTGGAATGCTGTTAACAAGGAACAAATGCTTAGGAGTAGAGACATACTCTTTAATAATTTGTAGAATCCTCCACTTAAATATAAAATTTTGAAGGACAAAAGTAAAGAAAGACTAGGATGCTCTATCATAAGATTTAGAAATATCCAATTTGAGGGCCATACCTAGTTTTTTGTTATTATCGACTGAGTGGATGATTTTGTGAGTAGTGGGGACAATATCCAAGATCTATTGCCCTAGAACAAAATATTTTTTTATTAAGGGAAATAAGAAGTTGGAGGAAAGGTTTTAATTTGAAAACCATAAGCTTAGAGAAAATTGTATGAACAGTGTTGCAAAGACTTATAGATCTAAAGTCTAAAAAGGTAGTCACTTCTTCCTTTTTAGGCACTAAAATAATAAAGGTAGTGCTAATCTATTTTACAATTTTGAAAAAATTGAAAAAAACTCTAGAAGAATCAACAAGATTGTGACTTATAATATCTCAAAAGTCTTGAAAGAAAAAAATGAGGAAAACCATCTAGGTCCAAAGGAAAAAAAATAGCTCTCACTTCTTCCTCAACAATGTCATTAACCTTGAAATCATTATCTCTCACTTAGCACATTAAGAGTTACATCAAAAATATCATCTTGACCACTAATATCCACTGAATGATCCTAAATGGTCCTTGAAAGAAGGAAACAACAACCTCAACAATCTACTCATCAATAGATAAATTAGTTCCATCTATATTGACCATATTTTGTATGGATTTCTCCTTCAATGTTTGAGGGTAAATTGATGAAAAAATTGATTATTCCTATTTGCTTTAGTAAGCCATTAGATATGAGACTTTTGCTTCCAAAAAAATATTCTCCAATCATAAGCCTATGACATTCCTATCTTGGGTTTTCTCGTTATGACATGTATCCATATCAAAGGCCCCAACACCCATTTTGTCTTTTATATCCTTCAATTCCTTAGACAATTGATTTTTTTGTGAAGGATATTACCAAAAGAGAATCTATTCTAGCCTCTAATTTTAATTTTCACTAGCTTGATTTTATGAGCCAAAAAGAACATGGGAGATCCTTGAATAGGAATATTCCACCAATTTGAAATCAATTGTCTAAAATCCAGGTGATTTGCCCACATAATTTCATATATAAAAGGATAAGGTCTTTTTCTTATTTGATTATCACATTACAAGAGAAGAGGATGATGACCAGATCCCACTCTAGGGAGAGCCTTGAGGCTAAGAATGGGAAAAATATTCCAAGTATTTGAGATTAAGAACTTATCTAGCTTAACTTGTATAAGGTTATTCCCCATTCTCCTATTAGAATAATTAAAATAAGTTGCTTGGAGATCCAAATCCATGAGACGAGTAGATGACAAGAAATCAACAAAATCCACCTTGCTTTTAAACTAACCATCAAGACCTCCTAACTTTTTCGAAGGAAAAATTGGGGTATTAAAATCTCTTGCAATCATCCAATTATAATAAATTTGACCATATATCACATTAGTGAGTTTATCCTATGTAGTCCTAGAATTAGGAGCATAGGCATTTATCATAATCCAATTATCATTATAAATCAAGTTTGTAAAGGAAACTATCAAGTTGTTTCTATAATAACTCACCCTTTTCCCTGAGAGACAAACATGATTTCACATAATCACAATTCCTCCTAAGGCACCATCTATATGGCTAATACAAAACTCAACAACAGGCCAAATTTTACTAACAATCTAGGAAAAAGTAGAATCATTCATTTTAACCTCCCAAATGAGGAGGATATCAATCTTATTATCAATTATAAAACTCTTAATTTGCATGATTCTTATGGGGGATATTAATCCCTCTAAAATTCTAGGAAGTAATATTCATAAGGATAACAAAAAAACTCACTCCCAACTAATAACATCAAATCAAACTCATACTATTTATTCTTATAGTGTCATAAATTGTCACCCTCGACAATTTCACACTATGTTTTACTGCCCCAAAATTATTAAGCCTAATTGAGTCCCTAATTTACTAAAATTATGCATTTTATAGCCCATTTGTACCACTTTTAATAAATTGCAAGCATTGAATAAATGCATACAACTCATATGTTGCCCCCGATACTTAATGTCCTAGAAATCAGGGCCAAGACCCATTCACCCAAGGGCGTATGGGTCCTCCTCCTTAGCTAGGACCTAATTTTGGGCATGTCGGAGTGCCCATTTTAACATTCAAATTTTAAATGTCAGCTATCGGGATTTGATTCTTGGGAAAGTAGAAAAATTCCTATAAATACCTAGTTAAATGCCTATATTACATCATTTGAACATTAAGTGAAATGATCTAGCATTATCAAGCAATCTGAGGTGAACATCGAGAGCAAGTCAAGAGGAACATTTCAATGATTTATTGCAATGATTCAAGATCCAACATCATGTCAAATTCTATGTGTGTTGATGTTGCCATTTTTTTGTGAAGGCTAACTCTTTTGTAGGTCTCCAAAGCATTCAAGAATTCAAGAAAGAAAATTCAATACCTTGAGGTGATATGTATGACTTTATTCCTTCAAGGAAGCCATTGAAGGGTGGTGAGTTGTAGCACTTTGTGATTTTATCATTGAGATTGCAATTGTGGAAGTGGAAACACTTGCACAAGGTTTAACTAAGGCAAACCCCTAAAATGGCCCAACATTTCCTCTCTTTGTAAATGTACAGATTTTAGGTTGAAGAGGATTAAAGAAAGATCAAATTCAAATTGTCCATTGTTGCATTCAAAGCCCTAAATATTGTTAAGCCACATAAACTCAATTATAGAATTATCCGAAAACATTCTCACAACTTTGCAGACAAAAATTAGAAGCTCATATATGTCGTTAGAGGAGCCCAAAAGTAGAGCAAGAAACCCTATCAGAGATCCACACACACCTAGGCATCCCAGTCCTCTTATTCAACTTAAAACCAACTTTTCAAGATAGGTACACAGTCTCTTACACTTTTTGGATCTTCCTGCAAATTGTTGTCTTAGTCTGTTATTTGTCGAGATCTTGCATTTCATGCATGTTAAGGCATATATTCTAATTAGGTTAATCAATTCCAATCCATTCCAATCCATTTCCAGTTCCCTAAAAGAAAGAGATCTAGGTCTGATTGGCTCACCTTCATGGTTGATAGTAAATCTATTCACCTTATTGATCTCCCTCTTTGATGAAATATAGGAAAAGATGAAAAGGCCCACCCAAAACACCCCCTTATTATTGTAGGTTCTTTGCATTGAGGACATAGGATCCCTTTTTTATTTGTTTCATTTTGGTGAACCTGACTTTTTAACATCATTTTAAACCTTCTAAAAATTGTATTCATTCATCCTAGATCTAAGCTTTGCATTACATTATTTTGAGTCTTTCATTTAGGGTTTCATATTTGCATCATAAAAGAGTCATAAAAATTCAAAAATATTACATCATAACTTGCATTAAGGCGTGTTTCAATCATTTAGACTAGATTTTCATCCAAAATTGCACTCGTAATTGCTACTTTTTATTTTCACATTATCACACATTTGCATCTCATTTACATTGATTTAAAAAAAAAGAAGCTAATTTCAAACATGTAAATGGAGATACAAATATCAACCTTAAACAACTTAAACATTCAATTTTTCAAATTTCAAATCCCCTATCAAGGACTTAGACACCCTTGGGCGACTTTGTCCTTGTACAGTTGCAACAACAAACCTTTTCATTGTTGTCTATCTTTATCTGGTTAGTTTGTATGTACTTGTAGATCTTTGTTTAAGAATCCATAATTGCATGTTTCTAGGAATTTTGCATATAGTTCATAAAGGTGAAAGAAAGTGCATTATCAGTATTTTAAAATTACATCAAAATAATCATTTCTAGGCTTTTGTTTTTCAGAATCAGTTAATTATTGCATTTGAAATCTAAAATTCGCATTCAAATTTGTTCAAACATCTTCGACATCATTGTATACTTACATTTTACATCAAATTGGTATAAATTAAGAAAATTCTAGAAAATTATTAACGATTACAACTATTTGCAAGTAGAATCAAAATCTTTAAGCAGTGTAATAAACAGTCAGATTTGAATTTCCAGAACCCTTGTTTAGGACTCAAACACCCCTAGGTGACTTTTTGTTGTTAATCAAGGCATAAGTCAGTTTTCTATGGCATAATATTCTCAGTAGCCTCTATCCAAATCTATTGTCTAATTCCAAGTTACATGTTGAATAATGGTCTAAAGCACATTGCAAAGTCTCATATCATCATGGCTTGGTGTTTTAGTAAAGTTTGGATGTCCTTGAAGTCCTTGGTTGATGTTTCAACTTGTGTGTTTGGAAATGACCCTAACTTTGATAACGATATTCATGATATGTCATCTCCTATTACAATTATTTTGGATGTCCTAGGTCAAGATGAAGAGAGCATGCATGAGTTCATACAAAATTCATTATGTAACCTTGAGAATAATGCGACCTTTTATCCCTCAATGCAATGGCCCACTACTCCATACCAACAACATCTTTCCATAACAACATGCATGGAGATACCTACCAATAACAACCACATGGAAGACACATCAACTAATCCCCAATCATATGAGTATAAAGTCAAAAACACACCCATTAACTTGGAATAAAGTTATGGACAAGGCTTTAGAATCTTGAGAAAACAAGGATATGGCATAAGTAATGAGCATGAAACCCATTCACTTTGTAGAAAGGGAGGTTCGCTTGAACCAAAGTTCACTTGAACTAGAGTTCAAATGAACCCAAGTTCGAGCGAACCTCCAAGGGGGGTTCACTCAAACCTGGGTTCATTTGAACCCCCCTTTTCCCCCCTTCTCCCCCTCTGGCACCAAAAATTTGCATAATTTTTCCCTTCAAAGCTCAATTTGAGGATGAAAATGGAGGAGACTTCACAGACCCAACTAAATGATGGTATTCCTTAGAATGAGCTATCCATCAAATATAATTTTAATATGTTTTGGTTTTATTATGTATTTTTTTAGTTTGATTAAACATAGGTTTTCATTGAAAATCAAGCTCTTTATTCTGCACATGTGGAAAAATAGCAGATTATCAAATAAAATTCTAAAAAATATGTGTAGGCTAGGTATTGATGTCCTTGATCTAGTAAAATAAAAATTGAATTTTGATACATACAAAAGAATTTATGTTGTATATAGTCCTCCTATGTCTAAATTATAATTAGTTTGACTTTGAAACTTGATTAAGGAAAAAATATTCAATAAAACACTATGAAACCAAATGAAAGGGTTAGATATCATAGTTACAAATCTAAATTCGAGAAAATAGAATTTTATCCTTCATAGAAAAAAAGTTATGTTGTATACAGTGAGCATCACTCGTTAAAAATGGTGTTTACTGATAAAAACTAGTTTTTGAAAGAGATGGAAAAAGAAGTGCAATTTGATTCCAAAATTTTTGAAAAAATAATATTTAGAATCTACAGAAAAAATGTCACAAATCACTATTTTGCATCATCTTCAAATTCCTCATGGTTTATCCGCTATAGGTGCTCGAAAGTGAAGATTTAGTTAGAAAAAATCAGTTCAGTGTCCAGTTTGGCCAAAAATTGTAAACCAATATTGTCAGATCACCCATACTTCATGATAAATCTTGAATCCTTTTGAGATAAATTGCATGTTTTGTGGCACATCCTATATTATGGTATGATGTGTCTATTTTGAAGCAATGGTTAAGGGATAATGATCTAGAAATTATATACCTGACTAGGCAATCCTTAAAGTAAACATACCTCCACAAAATAAACTTGTATAATAGTCAAGGATGTAACATTTTTATGTGTAAGCTATTTTTACTCAATAATCCTACTCATCTTAATTCATCATGGGTTCTCTTGCTACACATAATTTTATAAAATGAGGATCCCCTAATTATAGCAACTTGCTTTTGCAACACAAAATCAATACTTTTCAATGACTTAGGTTGTGGCTATTTTTCCATGGCTTCATATCTCATTGAATATATTTGTTCTGTCATGTTATTCCCTCCTCTATTATAAAATTAGGGACCTCACTCTCAAATGTTAGTGTATGTAATTTTTAGGGAACCCCATGATAATAGGTAAGAAAGTGAGATTGTTGTATTTAGTGAGGTTTTTTATATTGTAGTGTGTAAAAAAATTCATAAGAAGCCCATGAAAATTATTAACCAAGTAATAGTAAAGGAGATAAGAGTCAACAAGACAAAAAACTTGTGGATCTATTAGAATCATACTCTCATAGTGGTAGAAATTATATTGATCATTCCTCATGGTTAACCAAAGTATGTGCTCCCCAAAATAATGAAGTATGAAATTTAATTTCAATTATCTAATTCTTTTGCATCAATTTTTAAGTTGGAGAAAAATATGAATAATCCTTTCCACTCCCCTCAAACTCACTGGTGAAACATATAGTTTTATGTCAATAACTAAAATTGGTGATAGTATTAATTCATTTAGCTTTTACCAAGTGCCTTATAAGTGTTATAATCAAGAGGGTGGAATTAGGTAGTTCCATGTGTGTATAAAATGGTTAAGATAATCATGTATGAACATGATGAGAATCCAATAATTATAAATAAAATAAATATGGTTTATATGATGAGTAGGGATGATTGGTTGATTTTTATGGAGAAGTATCCTCACTCTACTAATCCTATTGAGATAAAGAAATTAATTGATGAGTTGGATGACAAGCTACCTCTTGAAGATAACTAGAGGTATATGAAAGAATATATGGATTATAAGCCCTTTCTAGCCTTGTAATTCAATGATAGGTCACATAAGAGATATGAGGAAGAAGATGATTGTTATGAGATCCTAGTAGGTCAAGGAGAAGATGCAATTAGATAAGATTATTCAAGCATTATGTGATCCAACAATACTCCTTAGAGGTTATAAAATTGGATGATCCTATGTTAGAGGTTATAAAATTGGATGATCCTATGTTAAGTGTTCTTGAACTAATGATGAAATTGAGTCAAGTAGGCATATTCCTATTGCTTAAAGAGTTATTGTAAGTTGTGTTATTGCCCATCTTCTAGTGGATGCTAATTTTTATTTTGAATTAGTAAATCAATTAATATTTTTAAAATGTTAATAATATTCTTATTTCAGCTATTCAAGTTAGTAGAAAAATTTCATTTGATAATTATTGCTACAAGTATTGTCTCAAATATGATAATTAGTCATATTTATATGTCTAAGAGTGACACAAGTTATGATGCATATTGGTGGTAGTCTTCCTATTTTAAATGTATTAGGTGGACCTATGAGTTTATTTTTTAATATGATAAGTGTTCCAATATTTATGGTTGATACCAAAAAGATTATTATCATCAATGGTATAAAATATAAGGTTTGTTTCAAATACTTTATGTCAATTTCTATTTCCACTATATCTACCCTTATTTCTCTAGATGTTATTCAAGGTGAAGTATCCATGATTGATTTTAAAGTCCATCCTATTACATGACATAATTCTATAATCATACTCTTCCTTCCATATATGTATTGACTACATCTAAATATAAAACACCTCTCTCTATCACTAGCATTCAAAATACCCTTAGAAATCCTTTAGAGGAGATAATGACTCTAGGGGAATTAAATAAAAAATAAAAAATAAAATTGAATTAATATTTGGCAATACAAAAAAAATTAACATGAAGTTAGAAGATATATCCATAAGGTCATAAATGATAAAAGCATCAAGAAGGTGAAAATATATCACTCAATAGGAAAAATGGTCACTTAAAGAAAGAATTATTTTTAGTTTCTAAGAAACAAAAGGGTCTTAAAGAAAGACATTTAATGATTAAAGTGATGTCAAGTGTGGTTGTTGATAAATTCAGCATTTGATCAAAGAAAACAAGAATTCAAAGATAAGAACAATAATCAAAGTGCTTGAGGAATTTATTAGTGACATAAAATACAAATTAAATCAGGTGTATCAAGAGTTAATATTGGCTAAACAAAACCAACTATATGTTGGTAATGTATTGGAGAATCTTATAGAGAAGTGAAGATTTAGTTAAAAAAATCGGTGAATAATGTCCAATTTGACCAAAAATTGTAAACCAATATTGTGGGATCACCCAAAAGATCTTTGAAAAGGTTGAGATTATTAAGAAAGTGAAAGCTAATAGTAGACCAAGGAATGCCAATGTAATGAAACTGTAGAGCTACACTTTTCTATAAAAATTCTTACAGATGTTGACAAAAGAAATTGAAAACCAGTAAAGAACATTTAGCTACAACAAAAACAATTTAATAATAAATTCTCAAAGATACATTTGTTGAATGAAATGGATGAGTAGGTTACACAAGAAATATTTGATATCATTGTAGTTGACTTCAAGAAAGTATTTTTTAAGAATATGAAATCACTTGCACGAGAAGATGGAAAGTCTATCACAAAATTCATGTTGTAGATTGGAAACAAATTAGAGATGATGTAAAACATAGTCCTCATTTCCAAGGAATTGATGAAAAATGTTTTTTTATAGATAAAGAAGTCAAGGACA
This sequence comes from Sequoia sempervirens, assembly GCA_007258455.2. Classification (NCBI taxonomy): domain Eukaryota; kingdom Viridiplantae; phylum Streptophyta; class Pinopsida; order Cupressales; family Cupressaceae; genus Sequoia; species Sequoia sempervirens. Next base: position 50,147 of record VDFB02060247.1, on the reverse strand, counting down.
ACATGAAAGTGATGATAATTAATGAAATTTTTTTGGTTGATTTCCAAGCCTATAGAGTTCACTAGTTTACTAAATCTCTAAAATGTCTCACAAACATCTTGTGGTATCCATGGGATGTGCACTTTGACTTCCTACAAGAATGGTATGGTTATGTTAATTTTTTTATATATTTAATATTTATATTTCAAATACTTTGATGGGTTTTAATTATCCATGTTAACTTGTTTCAAAAGAATTTACTTTTATAAGCTCTAGTTTTTAAATTAATAGATGCTTAGAAATACTTAGAGATAGTTAAATTTTTTTGTAATGGTCAGTGCCTATACATTCTAGTTTGAAATTCAATGATAAATAGATAGGACATCTAATTTCTATATCATTTTATTATTTTTTGAGTGAGGAAGATTGAACATAAAGAACTATAAAATTCAAGTATATGTGTCTAATAGTATTACACAATTGATTATTTTAGTGCATAGGTTAAAATAATAAATAATAATAGATTAGTTAGATTGTTAGTCTTAGGAAGTTTTTTTTTTAAGGTTAGTTCAACTGGTTTTGAATGGGTAAATAAAGGCTTTATAAATCTATATTGCATCAATGTAATCATTGATTGAATATAGAGATCTCAATGAAATCAATATAGTGACTATTTGTATAATGATGTAATCTATCTTTGGAATCTTGTCACCATTTTAAATATGATATTAGAGAATAAAATACATCTATTGCTATGAAATATCATTGACATAATGTAATGAAAGAAGGGTAAATATATAATCTATCATTCATATCTACATGGAATTTATCACTTGTTGAATTTTTTTACAAATATGTGGAATCATGAAATGTCTATTTTAATCATCATTGGAAGTTGCTAATACATAAAGTTTCCCTTGTCTTTTACAATAGCTTATCTGGCATTTCCCTTTTCTTTACAATACCTTCTCCAATCCTTAGGATCATGTATTGATAATATTTTTTATTGCTAGCATTTATTTTAAATGATTCACTAAGCAGAGAATTCCCATGCAATTAGAAAAGTGTGTTGTAATGAAGAATTATGGGCAACTTATGTTGATCAATAATCTTATTGAACTGATATTGAATATAAGTGTGAATTTCCATTTGATTTATTAAAATATCATTCCTAATCTATTACCATACTATTTATTACTTCGATTAAATTTATTATTGCTTCCATGACATGATTTATATGTGTAAGAATTCAACGACTCACATGCAAGTATGATAATAGTTGAGAAATTATTTTATTTGTAAAATCAAATAAGTATACATGGGTAAGGAGTTTAGTAATGCATGATATAGAGGTGTTGGGAAGCCTAATCACATTTGAGAAAATCAATAGGGAGACATAAGTAGTTAAGAGTGGTTTAGTTTGAGAAAGCTATAACTTAGGAGGGTCCATCTTTAACTAAAGTGATAAGATTATTTTTTATGGAAAAATCAATTGCTATTATTAAATTTGAGGGGCACAATTTTCATACATGGAAAATAAAGATGCAATTGCTTCTAATTAAAAAATATTCATGTGTGATTGGAAACAAAATAAAAGGCCACATGATGCAAATGAACCAAAAAAATGGATAGTCAAAGATCACAAAGCAATAGTATTTATTGGTCTTGGAAATTATTAGTCGTATATTTTTATCACATTGATGCTTAAAAACATCAAAATAAATTTAGGAAGGTCTTAAAACATTATTTGGGTCTCAAGCTTCTAGTTCTAAGATGTCAATCAAATAAAAAAAATTATCCTAAAGATGAATGAAAATGAAAGTGTTGTTCAACACATCAATACATTGCAATGTCTTCTAAATCAACTTGATAACTTATAAAATCTAAAATTGAAGATGATACTAAAGGTATTTTATTGGTGATTATAATTCAAGTTTTGATCATGTTATTTTTACATTAAAAAAACTTAATCCTACTTTGGAAACAATAATTTCTTCCTTGATTGATGGAGAATGTAAAGTTAACAATTTATTCATTTGTTACTAAGGAAACTGCTTTTCTTGTCAAGAAGAAGTCTAACATTTTAGCAAGGAAGAATAATGACTTCAAATGCTAATATTGTTCGAAAAATGGGCATGCCCAAATAAATTATTTTCAATGTGCCAAGGATCCTATTGATGGGAAGTTGAAGACTAATAAATCTCTCATTGCAACTAAAAGTGAGATAGAAGATTATGATTTTGCAATACAAAAGGAAGAATCTCTCCATCATGATAGTGAGGAGGAACATCCTTTTTTGGGAATTAAGAAGGTAATAATGGAGGTTGGAGGCATCGAAGGTTGGAGGATTTTCATCATCTTGAGCTAGTTTTTCATTCAAAGATGATACCTAACATGATAAGCACCAGTTTCAATTTATGTCCCTTCATGGAGCAAGGAGGGCTTAGCAATTATTGGCACTAATTGTGGATAGTGTAATATGAAGATAAAGTGGAATTAGTATATCTATATTGTTTTAATTCCTTTTGTAGACCAGAGAAGAGATTTGTTTCTATAGCATTGGAGGAGGGATATTGACACTTTCAGAGGAAAGTGTACTCTCAGAGGAGAGTTATTCTCTCAGATGCAAGCACTAGAGGAGGGATTTTGACACACTTAGAGAAGCGATGGACTCTCAGAGGAGAGCTGTCTTGTCATTGTGCATGGAGGATGGGATACTATCATCTCATGTGGTACAAAGGATTTGTAGGTTTGAGCTAATGATATTTTGTTTGGTGTGTTTTGGTTGAGTAAGGAGATTTGATGGAGGTGCTTCATCAAGTTTCCAAATGGACTACTATGTTTAGTTCATGTAATGTTTTCTCCTCTATTCAAATTGATATAATAAGACGTGAATGTTAGAATTAGTATTATATCTTAGAATAATTTAATGTATAGGTTAAAATAATATACATAATGAATTAGTTAGATTGCTAGTTTTGGAAAGTTATTTTCAAGTAGATTAGTTTAGTTTATTTTACGCAAGTAAATAAAGAATTTATAAAGCCGTACTGCATAAAATACAATGACTATAAATGTAATAATTTCATCTGTCTATAGAATTTGTTCACCATTTCAATAATAGAGTAGCCAATCACTTGGATTATGAATTTATGTGTGAGTTCTATGTTGAATCCTACACATTGTTAATGGCGGTTTATGCTCAAGAATTTTTTCTTTCATAATTTATTCGTAGCTCACAATTTAGTAACTAGTTGTTGCATGACGATGGGTACTGTTGCTCTTGATTACATGCTCAATCCATCTGCATGATAAATTTAGAGGCTCTATTTCTGAAACCTTTCTCTTTTGATAATTACTTTGAAAAAATGGTTAAGATAGATAGTTTGTATATAAATAATCATAGTTAATTATCTCATTTAAATATCAAATTTAAAACGCAGACCACATATCATCAAATTCCAAACCTCCAAAGTCATATATTATATAGATATTTAATCATAACATAATAACTCCATATAGGGAAGCGAAGCTCATATCTATGCTTAGGCATCGGCAGTTTTAAGTAGTATCAGTTTTCCAACATATAACCATAACTGGGACTGGTTGTAGCCTTTTGAAAGAGCAAGCTATCAATCCTTCAATGGAAGAATCTACTGATAGATAGAAAACCATAAAATACAAGTGTGTGAATCTTGTAATATAAGAAGCCTATAGTCATAGTAAGCAGACTTACTTGTAGAGAGCTGTTTAACAATGATAATCTGTTTAGATCTTAATGTAGAAACATGTTAATCATTCGTTGGCAATAGTAACCAGAAGGCTCTAAGCTAAGAGGTAGAAGAAAAACCTGAAAACAAAAATTGACATAGATCTCGAAAGAGGTCTGAGATGATACATGAAATGAGATGAGCTGCTTTTGCATCTCCCACAAAGCCTCCAAAAAAACCCCAAAGATATTGTCTGTGGATATTTTGAAAGCCTTTGAGGGAGAGTTAACAGCAGTTCCCTCATACCTCCTCATAATTCATGCACCTCCATATTAAGCTGAAATGATAACACAGAGAGTGTTGTGTGAGATGTTAATTGGGCAGATAAATTTATAGGGATGAGTAACAGAATGTCAACTGAATTATTAACATTTTACTATTGAGACCTCATAGTTCAATTCCACCAATGGCATTCAAAAAGTCATTATGATTAAAGCCGAAGACAAGCTTATCTGCATAAAATTTCCTCTAGATTGACTGATACCATTTGTTTCCTCGTGTCATTTCACTTCATGCGTGTTACTGTTAGGTCCAATTATAAAAAGTAGATGCCATATAGATAATAATCTACATTCCTTTCACATCAGCAATAGTTTTTCGACATATATTAGCTCATTTGGGAATCATGCCACCAAGATTAAAACAAATAAGTTCTTGACTTTTCACATAAAGTTTTAATTCCAAATTTTTTAAAGTGCCTCGAATAGATATATTGAGAATATAGTGACATAATTTTGACTTTGAAACATTTTCCAGAGATTCTAGATCAGGAAAGGTGATTGACGACTTGTGGGTATCATTGCAGGCATATTTCATAGGAATGTTGTGTAATGAGAAGAAACATGCACCAACAAACACAATACACCTGTCGAACTGCGGTGAAATATATTTTTCTTTTTATCTTGATAAGATTTAGTTGCCTTCCATTTGATGTCGACTAGGATCTCTGACATGAGTTCCTCCACAATTGCATTTTCCTATATTCTGGCCTTATTTTGTCTTATAAATATTGCAGTTTACAGTATTTTCATGTAAGCTAAGCCTTTTATTCTTGAAGTTGGTCTTACCTCTCCCTCAATGGCTTCTGAAATATCATAACAGAGCAATTGCAGCATTGAATCAAATGTTTTTTATACCATTGAGAAAAGAGGTTAAAGCCAGCTGCCTCTATTATTGCTTGATATTGTCGATGAGGCAGACACGAATTAACACGAGTTTCAACCATATCCGCGGTGTTATATAAAGCTATAATTGATATTTTGCATAAACTGTAGATCTACTAAACATATTTAAAGTATAGTCTCTCTTTAAAAAAAATAACAAGAAATGTTTTGCAAATGAATTTAAATACACAATGGTATCTAGGAATTTAGATATATGATATTATGTTCAAAAGAATTAAAATAATTTTTAAGAGGTGAAGAAAGAAAAAATTGAATAATAAGATTTTTATATTTTAATTGAGAGGATAAATATTCTTAATCTTTTCAGTAATTTGTTGGATTTGAGTTCTGATTATAGGTGTATGAATAATCAACCAAATTCAATTTAGTGTCAAAAATTGAGGGGTATTCGTTTTGCCAAAGTCACTCATGACACGATGAGATCTCATCGCTTAAAGCATAGCATGCCTTGACTTCAACAATACTTGATTTTTCAAAACCCTCCTTTACCCTTATAAAAAACAAGACTTGATCTTTGGTGGATTCTCTAAGAATCATTCAACTTCACCAATAAACCAATGACCAGTTGAATTTTATTACAATATAGAAAAACATATAAAAAAGTTGTGAATATAATTTATGCTATAAATATTTTATATCAATATTATTTCTTGAAACAATATTTCTTTGAAGATAAGATGTCCATTTTCTTTGAAGATTATATATATATATTTGTATTTTGTTGAGCTAAAGAGAACTAATATTTTATAACATTTTGAGAAGACACTTGGAATGGTTACAAGCCTCTAGCTAACATATAGGTCCTAAAAAAGGTGAAACTCTTCCTCCAACAAAATTGGGTTCTAAAGTGAAGGAGAAACTCATGCTCGTCTAAGGTAAGGACTTTCTCCTGGTTCACACTTAATAAGAGAATCTTAACAAGTAGGGGGTTAGAAAAACTGGGCATTTCCCCCACCTTCAATTATGTTTTATGTGGATTTTTTTAGGAATATATTAATCACCTTCTTTTAAATTGCAATTTTAGCTACAATTGTTGGATGTGGCTTTATGAAAAATTAAACCTAGCAGGTCCTCTACCAAAACTTCTACTCCAATATTTCTAGTCTTGGCCAATCCTACACAGAGATTCTACATATTCAACTTGTATCTAGGAGGTAATGCCATACTTAATCATCTAACACCTTTGGCTAGAGCAAAACTATATAATCTTTAATTATTCCATCTCTAGCATTGAAAAACATAGTTTTCAAAATAGAAAGAGCTATCTCTAAAACTATCATGGATAGAATTTTCAAGCATCCATCAATAGACAAGAAATACTCTAGTTGGGATGATTCTATCCTAAATACTTGGTGACACCCCAAACCTCCTCTATCACATTGGTCTTCTAATCATGTATTGGTAAAAATTGATTAAAAAAACTAGTTAAATGGAAGCCTCCTACTTCCTCCATTATCAAAATAAGTTTTTATGGTACTTTTTAGTGGCAGTACTAAGGAATAATCTTGGTCAAGTTTTAGTTGCACAATGCAGAAAACTCCAAAGGAGCTCTAATAATGAAGTGAAAATCAAAACTCATTTTAAGACTCAAACTACCAATTAAAACAAATTCTAAAAGCATTGAGAGCATTAAATTGTCATAAATTGTCTCAAACAAACCAAAATAAATAAATAGAATCTAAAATACATCATGGTCTAGGTCAAACTTCTTTTATCAAAATTGGAGTACCAAAATGTGTCTATTATTACAAAGAATCCAATACTTTAACAGATGACCTTGCAAACCAAGCAATCGATTCATAGGAAGGGTAACAAGAATATGATGAGAGCTTAATAAAATTTCCAATAGTAAAGGAATTTAGGGGGTGGCCTTTCTCTCCCCTAATGGCTTGGCGCCTCAATTAATTTATCAAGTTATAATTAAAGCAACAAATCTCCATGTCAATCTTGCTATCAATTAATTGGAGAAATTACTAGTAATCATATCTTCCTTAGCTCTCAAGTATATTTTCCTTGCTAAGAAATCATGTATAGAATTTCACAAGAACACAACTAGATCCTAATATCTCCATTCATGGACATATTAGATTAGCTTCTTATTCCAAACTTGGAAAATTTGGCATTGGGTGAAAGCATTATATTCTTCATGTCAAAACTACCAATATTTATTCTCTCCCTTGATCCTTTTTCTCCCAGTTGTGACTATTTCAGTTGATGTAATTGTATTCAGCCACGATTGTAAGGATGGATCCTTCCTTCCCTTAGGCTCTCCCCAACACCATCATTTTTAACTGTCTATATTTCTTTTAAGGGACATGAATTCAAAATAGCTTAATTGTGAATTAATTTGACACAAATCTCCTTGCGGTGGGAAATACTTATATTTCCCCATCTAGAGCCCTTTATGTGCACATCTTCTTGGCCTTTGATACTAGTGTTGGGTGTGTAGTTGTGGTGAAAAATGAACAAATTAGAATGTTTTACCATAGAAGTGGGAGCCCCCTTATTATGGGGACATATGATTGTACAATCTACTCTCTCGTGTTTTCTCCTTCAACTATTTTATCATGGAAGTAATTCTACATTTGATCATGGGAGAAGGCCTGCTCTAGGGAATGTAGTTAAAAAAGTTGTTCTACTCTAAGGTAGCCATAGTGTTTCTCTCAAACATCATGTATGTTGTGCAAATAACTAATTTTGTTGAGGTGGTTGGTTTTTGATACATTCAATAGTATCTTCTTCTAGTTGGAAAGTTGAGGGTTTCCTTGGTAGAATATGAATTTATGACAGGCTTCGCTCTTATTACTAGCCCAGTTCCCATCTCCAACTTTGTGATGTCCCAACTATGGCCTACATGCTTTATGTGGCTTGAGAAATTATGTTCTATTAGAGTTTGAAATTTGACTCGCATAACCAATTATATCCTACAGAACAAGGGTATTCCTTCCACAATATATTTACAATAATTCTAAAATATATGATTATTCATATAATAAATGCAACCTTCAAAAGCTTACAATTACATGAAAACCTCTTGATTATATAAAAAATAGGTGATTTGAGAAGATAGTTATGGATTCTAATCACCTTGCATGTTTATTTGACATGTTTCCCTAAAGTGCCATGGGCATAGGACAAGTGTGATAAAAGTGTCATGTGCACATGAGTTAGGTATCTCAAAATGAAATTACATCTACCTCAACCACATGAAGTGCAAAAAAATATCCACTTTAAGTTAGGATTTAATTCACATGAGTAGGACTTTGACTAGAAAATCTAAATGCTAACTAGTTTGACAATGTCCCTATTTACATCAACACCCCCCTTAAGTAAAAATTAGGGATAAATGGACATAGCACAACCTTGTTTAACAAGAATTTTAAATCCATGGTTGTAGCACTTTTCTAAATCAATGGGTGTATCACTAACTTTGTTTGCATAGGATGGATGAAAATTTTTGGGCACATGTTTATCTTTATTTGCATTAGCAAGGGAATTTATGTATAATGGGTGAGGGATGAACTATAAAGGAGTCTCTTTATGAGAGGAAGAAATTTTTTTGAGTGAAGGTATGGTAGGATTTACAAATTTTTGGCTACCTAGGTGAATAGGTAAGATTGGAGGATGATATATGGGTTCTCTAAGGATATTGTTGGCTTTAAGAGAAGGTAAAGTATTTTTTGGAGAGCTATCGATGATCTCATCTTCTTACACCAAGATATCCTCACTAGGACAAAATGCATTGGCAGAAAAGGATACATGAGCCTCATCGCTTTTTGGAGAAGCATTACCAAAACACAACATGAAACATCAACCAAGGACTTCAAAGAAGAAATCATTTTTCAAAAGCACTCAAAAATTGTGAAATTTCTTTACTAACAATTATGTACACTAAGATAATGAATGTTGTAGAATAGTGAAAGTAGAAACTAGGAACAAATCTATATAGAGGACTTAGAGAGATCACTATCACCAAAATTTTGTCCAAAACAACCAGGACAGGGGCGTTGGGTGTCCTAGACCTAATTATTTAAGTTTCAAAAGCTCTATATATCCAAAACTAAACTTCCATGTTTGAGGATCCTAATTTACAGATATTCAAATCTGACAACATGCATACATAATTTTAAATTTCCTATATGTAAAACACAATTATGCGTGCAATTTTAGGTTTTCCAAATAGTCCTTGAAGGTGTTCCAAAAGTCTTTTAGATTGTAAAATTTAGTAATCAACTGAACCTAACTTGACAAATTTAGAAATTGCAAATTTTATATCTTTTGAGATGACAACAACAATGTAAATCTTCACTTTTTCAACAACGCATGCATGCATACATGACAATTTTAAACACTTTCAATTTTTTTATAGAATTTGTCATGACCTCATAAAGAATTTATAGTGTAATTATTGACTGTAGATCTTTCTTGCAATGTAACTAAAATTAACACTAGATTTATCTTTTGAATTGAAAATGTCATGCAAATATTTACTTTTTCAATACTTTTTATCACAACTTTCATGCATAAATCATAATTTCAATTTTTTCAAATTGTATTAAAATTTTAACATGACCTGAATTTTAAGATTTTGAAAGATTTTAAAATGCACAGACTTCGGGGTTCACCAAAATGTGATGTTGGAAAAAGGGATCTAGGATCTAAATTGCACTTCTTCTAGTATCATGATGGAAAGGACTAAAATTGATCTCAAACGCCCACTTGGCCACTAACCTCAATGGAAGAGACAAAATGGGGATCATGGTTTCAATCCTTTGGATGTGAGGGTGTTGATGTGATTAATTGATTTAATTTGATAATGAAAAGATGTACCTAGGTTAACTATGAAAATGTAGCAAACTAAGATGATTTTTGGAAAATACAAAACTAGAAAACAAAAATAGAATTCAAAAGAGTAGAGTGCAAACACAAAGGAACCTAGCATATAAATATGAGCTTGAAATGACTAGATAAGAGTGCTAGGTTCCCTAGACCTGAAAAGTAGATAATCAAAATTAGATTTCAGCCTCTTGTTGCTCCTTGTCTGTAGGTTCTACTCCTCTAGACTTAGTGTTAGAACTTTGATTGTTGTCGATAAAATGAACTTTCCCTAATTTTTTGACTTGTAGGACATCAATGCTTGAATTAACAATTAGGTCTTCAATCCTCTCCAAATTCACTTTAGATTTGTAACCTACACACAAGGAAGAGGGGAAAGGGTTATGTCGTATAGGGGATTTCCTAATTCAAACATCATTTTTCATATTTCTACCTCCAAAACGACTATGATAATGTAAAAGAGAGCTTAGTCTTGATCGAGTAGAGGCTAAATGATAAATAAATGAAAATTTGATAATTGTTGCAACTCACCTCTCAAATTGGCATTCCTTGATGGACTGAAGTCATTGTACTCATCACCTTCAAGCAAAATTTAAATGCTTGATTTAAAGTTTTGCAAGTGTTAGTACTCACAAAATAAATAGACATGAAACATAAACAAAATCACATGAAAACATGACACATTTCTAACATGATTCTTGACTAAAATAATGCTACTATAATTTTTCTCTTGATTGCTCAAATTGTTAATTCAAAATGCTAAGATTGCTTCTCAAAGTTGCTAGGATTAAAATGGTGAAAATTACTTGTATTTATATGTAATTAAATAATTTCTTGAAAATTAATTACCGATAGCCAACAAATGACTTTAGATTTTTAAATATCAAAATGTTGACATTGACATATTTTAAATTTAGCTAAAATAGGCTAGGCAAGGGTGCTAGACGCCCTAGCCCAGACCTATTATTTTGGGGCCTTAAGCATTGATAAGTGACTATTAAATCCTTGTTCTCAGTTCCACCTCTAATTTTTTGAAGATTATTACAAAGCAGGAAAATTAAATGCACAATTAGATCCAATAATATGAGGGGGAGCTAAACCTAGTGTCAAATTGTCAAGGATGACAATTTATGACACTACAGTAACCAACATTTAGTTTTTATTTATGGATATATGGATTTTGATTTGGTTGGTAATATTGATAGAAAAAGATCCAACAGTGGATATATTTTCATATTGTTTGTTGGTTCCATTAGTTGGATGAGTAACCTTGCATTCCTAATACTTATTTTAAAATATTAAATCATTCACTTTCTATTTCATCTTCTTGTGATTTTATCTTCTTGTGTGAGAGTTGGAATACCATTTGGAGTATGACTAGATTTCATCTTGAGTAAATTTATGGCCTCATATGAGAAGGTAGGAATCCAATTTTGAGGCTCCATAGTTTGTCCATGTGTCAAAATCTTGTTATGTGTGTAAGGTCATCATGAAGGGAGTTACATATGATAAATTTTATGATGAGTAAGAACATGTAAGAGGGGCCTTCTACTATAACCTCGATCAACATTATGATAGGTTGTAGGTACAATTGTCATGGAGCACCTTCTAAATGTTTGAATGAGGAAAAATTGGGGCACCTAGGGTTGGGTAGTCTAATATGACAAAATATGACAATGTAAGAGATGTAAGGAATATGCTAAAAATAGATAGGAAGAGCAAGACCAAGGAGGGGAATTGGAATTTAAACCTATGAATTTTATTTCCATACCTCTCATGGGTTTGCAAATGATTTTTAGTTTTTACTTCTATTTATTTGGTGCTTGGAGTTGTATTCTGTACATGACTAGTTTATAGATACCATTATATAAGTTACTAAATTTACTCCAATTTCATATATTGATGATACTCTTGTAATAGCTTTCTCTACAAATGTATTGTATTCCTTTATTTTATGGAGCAATACATCGGTCTACTTTAGAGTGTGGGGTTTTTATCCCAAATTTTTTCCCACACATACATCTATGTTATGGCATATTACTTATTTTATATTCTTATGTGTTTGTACTTTTTGTAAGTTGAATAGATTAAAATTTGTATTAACACTCTTCTCATTAGAATTGTGTAGGAAGCATTTCAACATACCTTGCTTCCTTTTAGATCAACCAAAAGAGTTTGTGAACCCTTTGTACCAACCTATATTTCGTACCTTAGAACCTAGTATCGAATCCATTAATTCAACTAGGAATGGTTCCTCAACAATGTCCTTAGTGGTTAGGAAAAAAACCTCTCAATATAATGAGTCTCAATCATTCTTTACCTAGAAATATGTAGAGAAATTCCTTCCTAAGTATCAACATGATGGAGTTAGAATTATGGAGGAATATATATAGGAATGTAAATATGCATAATATGCATTACTGTGGATGGAAGTCAAACATGAAGATCTTTCCTTGTGGATGGAAGTCAAGCATGGGGATGTTTCCAAACACTCTGGACTGCTTTGTAATGGCTAGTATCTTACCCATCTACTAAATTACTTAACTAGCTCAATAACTTGAGACTACTTTCATAAATGATCATTTCAAGTTTCCTATCAACCATGCTATAATTTACCATCAATTTTCTTTTTTCTTTCACTAGACAATAACTATGAGATTAGTTAATATTGTTCAATAATTATTCTCATAAGCTATATACTCAAGAACTAAACGTCCCTATAATAAATTTTGGGTTGTAACCATACAAATGTATTTCAAGTCCTTAGATTCCTTAATGTCCATGTTTGTCAAGCATGACTCTGATTGATACTTTAGCTAAATATTAGATTAAAGGTTTGTCAATTAAACAAAAAATGTCACCCCAAGTGCTTTTCTTATGTGTATTACCTTCACTAAGATATCATTTGGCTTACAACCAAATGCCTTTGATCAAATAGTTCTTGAGTAATCAAATTCAAATACTATATTATTTGTTGAGCATAATTTTCTTGATTAGAAACCAACCAAATTTTATTATTCAATATCTACCACCTTCAAATAATCAAACACATTTTTCCATATTTTATAAAATTTGCAACCCCAAGAAACCATGTCATATAGTAGTAGTAACATTCTTGAATACTCATGCATTTACCAATAGTGAAACTCCTTAGATTACTCAGGTTCAAAATAACTAGATCAATTTAGAAATTGACATTAGTGTATGGACCAAAACATGAGTAAAAATATCTTAAACTTGTAAAGTTGGGTTCCACAAAATCCTTATAAAAATGTTTCATAGTTGAATAAAAATGAAAAATGGAATTATAACTTTCAATTGATTGGTAGAATAATTCATGCAATATTTTTCTCCATGGCTAGGGCTCAAATTTTTGTAGCTAGGTAACACTTCTTCAAAGAAAGGGCATAAATCATGTATGAAATGATTTGATCGTGAATTTACTTCTTATAAGAAATTGCTCAAAATTTATTTCACAAATTCTATTAATGATACCTACATTAACTGTTTGACCAATATTATAATTCAAAGTTTTGGCAAATGTGCATGGCTTCACATCCACAATTTTGCATTTGTTCTATATAGTATAATTCAAAATGAATAAAATAATTTATCAAGAAAAAATTAAATATGACTAGTTGGACTACCCATGACACAACACTTATACTCAATATATTATTTCCTTTAATACTTGATATTGGTCAAATTATTATATGGTTGCTCTATATATGTCAATGATAGTGGAGGCTAGGAAACTAACAAAATGATGAAGACTTTATCCTTTGATTACCCATGGCCTATTAAAGAAATCCATTAATCTTACGTATTTTATTTTGGTTCTTTATAAGGTGCATTAGTGTTCAAACTTAAAATAAATGACCAATAATTGCTTACTATGTTGGTCAATGGCATCAATTCATTAGAAAATTGTCAAAGTTACATATGATTCAATCATCTAATGAGTCATGACCATTTAGCTTGTCAATTATACTTTTGATATAGACATGATACTGAATTGGCCCATTCAACATTTTCAACATTAGTTGATCTTTGGACACATCACTTGTGCAATATATAACACAAATAATGTTGTAGATAATTTCAATTCAATAGGTGATAATCTCAATATATTCCAACCTAGCCACTCCATCAATATCCCAACAATAGGTGTCATATTACTTCCAAATCAACATGAAACATTTAAATTATCGGATATCAAGTTATCGAGTGATTATAACAAAAATGCATAATAAAAGATAAGAATTTTCATTTGTATACAAAACTTAATAGACTAATTCACCATAAAAATTAAAATACTTTTAATCAAAACACATACCAAATATTTTTTTAATAAAACCAAAAAAATTATGGAAAAATATTAACATAATTTTAAACCATTTGAAAATAATCTCAATATAATGATTAATATATGTAATATGGACACTAGAAATGGATGCTTCACTTCCTTGTTCACAAAAATGGATACCAGGAGAGGGATCCGATTTCACACTATTCACATTCAAGGACACCTTACAAATCTCAACACAATGAAGGATGTGAGATATCTGGCAATAAGATATCCTAGGAGATGATTGAGACAAGAAAGGGGTTCACCACCAAGTGTAAATTTGGAAAATACAAAATGTTTGAAAACATAGTGTGATATGTAAAATGAGTTAGAAATGCAAGTAAAATGTAATGCAGGTTTATAAAACTGGAAATGTACACCTGGGAAACTAAAGGAGGAAAAATGGAGGTCAGGAATCCTAAAAAACTTGTTATTTATGCTGACTGGGACTCACACGCCAAACTGGGTGAATCAGTCTAGTTTTGGGAAAATTGTGACAGAACAGGTTTCAGCCAAAAGGGTACTCATATGGGACTCATTCGCCAATAGTAGTGAATCACTCCACTTCTGGATTTTTGAAATTCAAAACTGGATTCTGTAGCTCTCAGTCTGCTCTGTTGTTCCTGATTCAGATTTGGGTCCAAAACTACAAAATTCAACCTGTAGACCTTCTTCAAGCTTCTCCAAGGTTTGTTTACAACTTTGAATTGCATTGACAACTTGATGACAACTTTTCCAATCTTGTTCCTTGATAAATCTGCAACCTAGACTTGCAAATCACATGCAAAGAGAGGGGAAAATGTTGTGGGGTTAGTGGATAGGGGTTTTCCTTGGTCAAACCCCTTGTTGGTAATTAAACCCTTGAAATAGAATGAAATAGAATAGAGAATGATGAATGCACAAGTAATGATGTTGCAACTCACCAAAACCCTAGCAATAAGGTGTTGCAAACATGTAAGTATTGGCTCCAATGGATGTGGACTTGGAATCTAGCTTGATGTTGATATATCTTGAATGTAATGCTTGCTTGAATGTAACGCCCCGCCACACAACCCTAGGGGAAGTTGCAATTTACTACACAAACGAACTATTTTTTTTTTTTTTAAATAAGAACAATTAACATGCAAGTTTACTAACTATTTCCAACCAATCCCCTAAGGTTACGAGACTAAGTTACTTAAACCCAAACAAGAAACATGAATTATAACCATAACATTTAATTGTTTAACAAATTAATGCACATACATTCCATACATGATAATTTACATCGAAGAATATGAAATACCACTTGATTCCAATAATAAAATTACAACATGAATACAACACTCATTCCTCGAATGAGATAAATCCAATAAGCATGATTACATATTACAACTTCCACCTTGATAACAATGAGGGGTAATAAAATTACAATATTAACTGAAATGACTAAAGCATGAAAAGATATTGGAACCCACGAGCTCTCCAACTGAAAATCTCGTCCACACGAACAAGAAGATGACCCAACGGATTAAAGTGCATGTTCCACCCAACCATGTGATACCCGAAGGCTCACCCCCTATGCTAGGAGATAGTAACCAGGAATTCCTAAACAAGACCATCTACCTCAAGACATAGGCTAATACATAACTGAACTGAAGAGGATACAAGTACAACATCACTTAACACAAGGGTTACAATGCTTCCAGAGAACAAGGATCATTTACGCAGTACAACAAACTGACTTCTGGTTGACATAGAGAGAGTTTCACATGACATTTGCTAGAACTAGATAAGATAACCTCTCCAATCCAAGGAGGCAACAAAACACAAAACCCTCTCCAAACACAAGAGGAAGCAAAGGTCAAACCCTCTCCAAACACTGAAGGAAACAAAGGTCAAACCCTTTCCAAACACTGGAGGAAACAAAGATCATAAACCACTCCTTCCAAAGGAGGTACAAACCACATAACCCTCTCTTAATCCCAAGGAGTCACAAATCAATCCCTGTTCGTGAAAACCGGGTGAGACAACATGATACAACTCTACACATTTCCCAAGGTGATTCAAAAATCGAACCACTACATAAAACATCCCAACCTAGAGAACTCCTTTGGAAGACTTACTAGATGATTAACCCCATTTTCCCAACATCAAGAATGAACAAAAACATCATTTAAAAAGCATTTCAGGCAACTCAACAAACTAATGTTAGGGTTTCCTAAACCCAAGCCAAGCAATGACATAGTGCATGTAACCAATTAAATAATTAACTTCATTTGCACATACCCACAAGTAATAAACTTCATTACAACGTTAAGGAACTTAAAATGATAGTCTAATTTCATTTGCTCAATCATAGTAAATGATTAAAAAAAAAATCAATCTTTTTAAATAAAAGCATTTGATTAAACATCAATTTCATTTCAACTATAATAATGAAATAACCGTTTTAACTTTCCTATTTTAGATATTTAAATTCTTTTATAATCCAACTAATTCGATTTAATCTGTGAGTAATTAACATAAATATATTATATATATATTTCAAATATATATATATATAATACATTTTAAATAATAAAATAAATTATTTATTTAAATTAAAGTATATTGTATATATAAATATAATATATTTATATATATTATATATTTATAATATGTAAATATTATAAAATATATATATATATAATATAAATTAATGTTAACAAATAATAAAAAAAAAGAATTTAAATAAAATTTAAATAATAAAAAAAAAACAAAGGGTGAACCCTAAGGAAAGGCACGCAAGTCCTAACCATCGGTGGTAGCCTGTGTGCTAAGCACACAAGACGCCTCCCTCATGGTGGCGGCCTGTGTGCTAAGCACACAAGATGCCTCCCTCATGGGCGGTGGCCAGTGTGCTAAGCACACAGTCCGCCTACCCCATGGGGCGTGGCCTGTGTGTGGAGCACACAGTCCGCCTCCCTTTGGGGGCGCGGTCTATGTGCTAATCACACAACCTACCTCCCCTGGGGCTGGGCGGCGGCGGGGCTAGCTCCCCTACCTCCCCACCACAACAAAAACAATAAAAATTTATTTTATTTACATTTTTAAAAATAAAATAATAAACTCCCCACAAAAATATAGACTGTGAACTTCACTTGGCAAAAAGAACAAGGTTTATTTACCAGAAAAATAAATAAATATATGCAAGCACAGTATATATACATAAACCCAAAATCTCCATTTCCAACCAAATTGTGCAAATGCCCAACAAAATTTTATAATAAAATAACAAATTGGTAATGCAACAGTTGGGTTTAAATCTCAGTTTGAAATGCCAATTTCTTCTGGTTTTCTTTCTATTTAACCATTGTTTGAATTCTTGTTTGATTTCATTTTAAAAATTTCAACAAAGTTTAAAAGTATAGAACAAATTGACATGGGTTTTCTATTGAATTCAAACATCATTTCAAAGATTTCTAAATAGCATAACACAGATTGAAACTCATTTCCAAAATGAAAGAAACAAAATAAAATCAAAGAGGGAACCTAGTTTTTCTCCAAAGCTTGAAGACTTTAACAATGGTGTTTTCAATTCCTCTTTTGAATCCAGCTCAAGCAAGAATTTCAATCTCCTTCACAAATCCAAGCAAAGCCACAACCAAAAACCTCCTTCCCCAAATTGCAAATATGAAATTATATGAAATTCTATTTTCTAAAATAGAGTTTTTCCCCAAATTGGTCAAACCCCTAAAATATCCCCACCAACTAAATTTTTATTTTATTTTTTTTTACCAACTAAATTTATTGAACAATTTGGAGATATTTCCATTTTTAAAAAAATTTAAAACAATTTTACTTTCTAATTCCAATCTCATGCATTTTCAAAAATTCTTTTAAACAAAAGAATACAAACTTTGCAAAGAATTTACTTTAATCTATAATTTCAAAAAGTGAAAATTAAAACACATTTTCATTTATTTATTTATTTATTTTAATTTAACTCTAACTATCCAAACATGATTTCTACTTTTATTTTAATTAAATCTTAATATCCAATAATGCCAAAAAAAAAACAATTCCAAATTAAAACAATTTTACTTTCAAATTCCAATCTACTTTCTACTTTCTAATGATATTTCCATTTTAAAAAAAAATTAAAACAATTTTACTTTCTAATTCCAATCTCATGCATTTTCAAAATTCTTTTAAACAAAAGAATACAAATTTTGCCAAGAATTTACTTTAATCTATAATTTCAAAAAGTGAAATTAAAACACGTTTTCATTTATTTATTTATTTATTTTAATTTAACTCTAACTATCCAAACATGATTTCTACTTTTATTTTAATTAAATCTTAATATCCAATAATGCCAAAAAAACTATTTTAATTAATTTAACCCCATTAACCTAATTAATCAATAAATTAAATCTAATTTTATTAATTAAATCAAATTAATCAAAGAAATAAATAACATTTCAACATTGCAACTAGATACAGTTAAACATCATTTTCACTACACCGCCATTTAATAACCTTTATAGTATGAAATTAAATAAATACTCAAGGTGAAATGGACCAAATTAAAACAACTAACTCGACAACAACCCGACGAGACACTATGACTAGGGTGACGACTTGACACGAAAAACCTAGCTACTATCTCCCAATCGATTTTCGTTGGTCAATGGACACACTCAAACCTGTGAACTAGGTGGAGTCGATGGCATGTACCTGTCAACCTGCGAACAAAGAGTACATCGAACATGCATAGATATATAATGTGATCAAACACACTGTGAAGAGGAAATCTTAGAATCATAGGGCACTCGCAAGCGAGTGATACAATCCCGTCCCCTTCACCAATACAATATCACTAATTGATGCATCTAACATTAATGATATGATCAACAACATAAAACATCGTTAAATCAAATATCTTTTAAGTTAATCCAAAATATGCCATAAAGATAACATCTAAATAAGATACCATCACATCAACATATAACATTCACATCGTTTAACAATTGCGATCAAAAGTAACCAAGTTCCAAAGTCACAACATAAATAGAACCAAGCATTACAAAGAAAACACTGCCAATCCAAACATCCAAAATGGAGGGGTGTTACATCGAATCACACAATCCTACATCACAAATGTTAGATCTAAAAAAACATGATGCAAATTTTTTTGACATGATGGATGCCACTTGAAGAATGCTCTTGAAAGCTTGATAATCTACCCTTGAAATTCCTTGAATGCTCTTGTGAATGCTCAAATTCTCTTGTGGACTCTTGAATGCTTGATCAAACTTGCTAGGTATGAAAATGAGAGAAAGAAACTTGTATTTATACTCAATTATGCAATAATTCCTGAAATTACAGCACTACAGGCCAACCTTAGATCTTGGAGAATAAAAACCCACCAAATTTTTGAATTAAATTTGAATTTTGAGTTAAAGGCGGCTCATTCGCCACCCTAGGTGAATGGGTCCCACCAAAGGGGATTCATTCGCCCAGAATGGCAAATGAGTCCCTCAGGAATTTGAGGTGGGTTTTAGGATTTTTATGTTTTAAATGATATTTGTTAGGATTATTCTAAAAAATACACATAAGTAAGGCCTGTGGATGCAAAGTAGGGCCAATTAAAGCATAAGAAATCCCAATTATTAATGTCAAGCCTAGAAAAGTGTGAAAGTGTGTTACAAAACTTTACAACACTTTGAAAAAAGGCTTGGTAAATGATGGAAAAATGGTTAATTAGGTGAAATACATTAACCAAACCTTAGAAAAGTGTGAAAGTGTGTTACAACTCTTAGGTAAGGTACCATTTAAATCATTTTAGTTCACAAGGTTCCAAGACCTAATATGAATGTGTTATCCACATTGCAACTTTAAATCAAGACAATATTAAGTCAAAATCACAAGGAGGGCCCAAATGTGTCAGAAAAAGTAGAAGGGTTACTTTTTCGATGACCACATTTAGCCTCGACGTTAGTGAGAGGATGAACCTTCTTCAAAATCACACTAAAGTAGACCAACGTGCATCAAGAGG
Organism: Sequoia sempervirens; assembly: GCA_007258455.2. Taxonomy (NCBI): domain Eukaryota; kingdom Viridiplantae; phylum Streptophyta; class Pinopsida; order Cupressales; family Cupressaceae; genus Sequoia; species Sequoia sempervirens. The sequence continues at coordinate 30,008 of VDFB02060247.1, read as the reverse complement.
GGTTCAAATGTACCAATGCTTACAAGATGAGATGACAACTATCAAGAGGGGTGATCAAGCCCCCAGGATCAAGATCCCATGTCAAACCAACATATGCACAAAGGAACACACATGAAAATGATATCAAGAAAAACAAGGAACAAGCATACAATGCCAAGGATGAAGAAGAGAAAAGATGAAAAAAAAGAATTGGATCAAGCTTCGACCATTTGTCTAGCATGATGTGGATTAGATCTAGGTTGTTTGTCCAAAAAACTCATACTCTCTCTCAGGCGATGGAACAAATGGCTATCCAGGTGAGATGTCCTAAAATGTGAGAAACATACACTCATGGCTAGTATGCACTCACACACACACAAGTGGCTATGGGGAAAGTCATACCTTGAAATGGGCTTCCTGCTCAACCATACCAAAGTTATACCTCCTGATAACTTTAATAAGGTGCCACATAAAAATGATTTTTTGAGCTTCATGAGACAAGAAAAACTTCGTATGGTTGGAGCTCATGAAAAAACGTCATAGCTCCATAGGAATGCAAGTTGTGTTATGTAAGGTGGCCATATAACAACAAATATAAAATGCAATCACTAACTCATTTGACTACAAAGTCCGATGAAACTGTCTGATGAAATATGTATAATTTGATGTATCGTCAGGTGCTTGTAAAATTTGATGTGTAATTTTCAATTTTTTGAAAGTTTATCCCCGACATTCGTCAAAATGTCAGCTATCATTTTTGTCGAATTTTTGACAAACATGAAAAATAGAAAAAAATAAAATTGTCGCCGACATAAAGAAAAGTGAGTTCGTGCCTGATTTATTGCGACGGTTTTTTTCTCTATTTGAGATAGTTTGTGGAGAACTAAGGACGATTTTGTTGGAAAAAATAAAAAAAATTCAAAAAGATATCGCCAGGTTAAAGGTAGTCATTGTCTTTTTGCAGAATTCAGTTGTGAAGTTAGATTTGTAGTTCCAAGTTTGAAAATCATATTTTAAAGCAACATCTCATCAGATTTTATTTTTAGAGGTTTATGGTTTTGAGAATTTCATGTCCAGATTTTGTTGTGTGGAATCACCATAAGATCACAACCAAGGAATAGATTCTTGTGACTATAATTATGTGATCCATAACTCTATTGGTCATGTGGCACAGTTGTGCTATAACAAATACAGGATGCATTCATGTGTGACCCAAGTTTAATGTGGCTATGTTTTGATAGAAATAGAGGCACTCATTTAATGTAGTTATTTTAGGTTGTATAATGTAGGTGTCAATCATCATTGGGTGCATTCAGGTTGTCTCAAGTTTAACATGTTAGGATGTAATTATAGCATGATCGAAGAGTGATTACCTCTTGCTGCAATAAAGAGCCTATAACTCTGGTTGATATGCAGAGTGGTTGTGTTATATCAATTATGTAGTGCATTCAAGCACAACCCATGTTTAATGGGCTATTCTATAGAGTGATCAAGATTTTCTAAACCTTATGAATGTTACTTGACATATATTTGAAGTATCAATGTATCCTATATATGGTTTATAATGATTTATTTTAATTAAAAAAATAAATAAATGATGTATTCCCTGTAATTAGATAATGTCGAGATCTCCTAAATCTGCCCCAACACACTATCCTCTTTGGAACTGTATTCATTACTCCAGCTACTAGGGTTTTGCATGTGACATCTTTAATATCTTCATGACCGTGGCTTTTAAATAGATCTCAAGATTTGCTTTAATCCTTTTCATGGTAACCCTTGAGTTCCATAATCCACCTTCAATATCTTCTAAGAACGGTGTCTTAAGCTAGACTGCATAGTATGCATATAAAGCAAGTCCTTCATACCTTCCATTGTTCCAAACCACCACTCACTGCTTGCTTAAAATGTTGCCTCCATAAGCACAATAGCATGTTTTAAAATCATGGTTGCCAGTGATTGACCATTAAGGTCACCACTTTCATCATGAAGATACAATGATATTTTTGTCTTCAAACTCGAGGCATTATGCAAGATTAAATTTTGAATTGTTTGTTCTGTATGATTTGATTTTCTTGCACATTTACTACTTTTCTAACTTCCTTTAAGACTAGGTATTGCACCCTTAGCTACAATCTCAAACAACTCACTTACTATCACTTGAAGATTCCTTTCATGAGCATCCTTCTATAAAATCAAACTATGCCCTATAGACTGCCTACTTACTTAAAGGGACTCATTGTTTCATGGTATTGTAGTTCTTAAGATCCTTCAACCTTATTGACACTACTTCACAGTCCACAAGGTATTATTTAGTATTCTCCCATCTTTGATGAGTCTCAAAACACTACTCAAACATGCAATCCACTACCTCCATTATACATTAATGGCTAAGAAGAAACATTGAACCTATGATTACCACTGTTACTTCATTTGGACAGTCATTCCCTGATTGCATTTTCCTTGTCTAACACTACCAAAAGTATTTGAAAAACCCTTAAGGTCAGCAAGGGGGTAAGGAAACTCACCGTTAAAATCTCCACTTTACTATGCAAGGTTTGAGCTTTATTATCTTGTCACTGCTTAGCCTCTTTTTGACATCACATCTCAAATTGTCATTATTCTTCGTAGATGCATTTACAAATGTCACTAAGCTACATAGTGTGCTTATTATTGGCTACAATCTTTAGATTGCAAGATTTTGTTATTACCTACAATGTCTCAATTGTTTTGGTATTGCAACCTCACTAATCTGCTATAGTTATTGTTTATGTTTCTGAGGCCTAGGGTTTGTACCCTAATCATGCTCTTACCAATGCTTCTGTTGTTTTTATTAGGGCTCTCTCAATGTTGAGGGCCCTAGGGATAAGCTCATCATAAGAAGTGACACATTGCATCTTTAACTAAAAGGATAAATCTGTATTGACATTAGCAATGATGATTCTAACTTGTTGCTCCTTAGGAATGGGTCACTTGCTCTTACTAGCTCGCTACCTCCATCATTGTAGGAAGTTTGCGATCAAGTTCAATATTCTGATTTTAGGAGTCTTAACGGTTGGAAATCATAGTAAAATCAAAATTTAATAAGTTTTGGAATTAGCATTTTAAAGTGTTTTTGGGGTCATTAACTTCAGACTATCTTCTCTTTTGCAGGGGTGGTTGCATGCAAAAAAATTTTGGTGTAAAATATCAGAATTATTAGATTATGTTACCTGTCTATGAATAAAAATTATTGAAGTGTGAGTTTGATATTTTTTGAAGATCGAAATAGTCAAGCTTGGCAAAGAAAAATCATGTCAGATACTATTAGTCCAGAACAAAATGAAGAGACACTTGATAGATTGTGGGCTAGATTGAAAAGAAAGGGTGATGGGAAATGCTATTGTCCTTGCAATAATTGCAAGGGCTTAAAGATGAGATGACTTTTAATCACAACAGCTGAGAAAAATTGTAGGCAACATGGTCACGTTGAAGGGGGGCATGATTATCATCCATTGGTAAGTTGTTCATTATATGTGTTTATATTGATTGAATTTGTAAATGTTTATATCATTTTAACATTATATATGTATAATCAATTGATCATGATAATGGTTTATTTGTGTATATCATTATTATAAAGGT